>JAULBY010064321.1:0-33411 GCA_032358315.1 Ophiocytium majus | reverse complement strand
CCAGTGAGCGGGCTGGCATGCATGTGTCATGGGCTCTTGCACGCCCCCAAGTGCAAATAAATAAAACTACTAGTACTTTGTACTTGAGTTTATGAACTACTGTTGGGAATGCTCGTGAGCCTGGAGAGGCCGTCTTTCTGCCGCCGCCGGAGCGAGCCTGCTGCTGAAAGCAAGTGAAGACGGCATGTGGTTATATCATGGTTGACTTATACCTAGCTTCATACTTGAAGTACATTAAAGTCCAAATATGTGAGTATATTTGATTAACTACCGGTACTTCGTAATTGCATTAACTACAGAAGTATGCGCTGCTGAAAATGCTGGTGAGCCTGGAGAGGCCGTCTTGCTGCCGCCGCCAGAGGAGCGAGCCTGCTGGTGAGTAGCGGCAAAAGGAAGGGAGCATGTGGTTGATATACTGGACTACTAGTGGTACACTTGCATTGGTCAAAAATCTTCTGTTGGCAGTGCTGGGAAAAGCCTGGAGAGGCCAGGCCGTCTTGCTGCTGCCGCCAGAGCGCGCCTGCTGGTGGGCAGTACAAGCCAAGTAAGGGGAGCATGTGGTTGTACTACTAGAAGTATTATGGTTCCTGCATACTTCGTACTTGAAGTAATTATCTATTGCCGAGAAAGCCCAGAGTGACGGTGTCTTGCTACCACCATGCGAGCGAGCGTGCTGCTGAGCAGTGGCAAAAGAAAGGGGCCATGTGCTCATAATAGCATTCTTTTGGGATGCTGGTCAGATGTGTTGAGTACAATGCGCCTACTGTGGCACCAAGAGGGCACACACGCCCGCCTGGCACCAGCGCCGAGTCACCTACGATTCATTGCGACGTGCTGCACGGCTTGGCACAGCAGCGATACCACACGTGCTAGCTTTACTTGCAATTTTCTATGAAACCATCCTGCCTACTTTTCAGTTGAATATCTGCTGGGGCCATGTGGTGCTGGTGTAAATCTTTTTTCTGCACTTGTGTATATATATACTGAAGTGCATTCGAGCACTATCTTTGAAAGACTTCAACGGCCGGCTGTGCATTAGCTTTGACAGAACACACACGCCCAAAACGAGGCTTGCACTCACTGACACCTTGAGGCTACTTGCTGTCTTTTCATCCCAGGTGCCTGTGCCGTGGCTACCGCTGTTGCCGCCCTGAGCGCACACACTCAGGAGCAGGTTCCGCACAAGGTCCCAAACTACCTCTCTGCCTCGCCCTCCCCCCCCCGTTTTTGACACAACGGCCCCTACCTTCCATCCATGTGCGTGCCAGCACTGTCCAGCCATCGCCATCGCTGCTGCAGGCATCGCTGCTGCAGGCATCGCTGCTGTTGCCGCCGCTGCCATCTTCAGAGCTGATCATGTTGTCGCCGCTGGCTTCGTAGCTGCTTACTCCGTAGCTGCTGTGTACCGTTAACAGCATCTACAAAGTCAGCAGCTATGATGGCAGCAGCTGTGATATGTGGCGGCGGACGCAGCGGTTGCGAAGACAGCAGCCGTGATGGCAGCAGCTACAACAACAGCAGCTATGGCTTCAGCATCGATGGAGACGGCAGCGACGGTGATGGCACGCACGTGGGCGGGAGGTAGAAGCTGTTGTGTCAAGGGGGGCGAGGGGGGGGCAGAGAGGTAAGACTTCGGATCTTGTGGGAAGCCGCTGAGTGCATGCACCCATGGTGGCAACAGCGGAGCCACAGCACACACAGCTGCATACACGAGACTGACTGTGTTGCTCACGTGGTGATGTTAAGGTGTGGTGTGGCTTGTATAGCAAACTTCAAGCCCTTTTACACGTAACGTCAAGTGTAATGATTCCATGTATAGCAAACTTCAAGTCCTTTTGCACGTACCGTCAAGTATTGTTTACACGTACTCCTCCCTGACAGAGAAAATTATGTGAAGTATACTACCACACACCACACAGTAGTATTTCCAGTATACCGGCGCGTATATGTCTACTTCATGTGAGTAGTTTTATGTGGCAGACCTGTTGATAGCGGGGTGTTGTGCGGCCTTCCAGCAGCAGGTTTGCCTGGCATGAGACCGCCTCTCGGTACGCCTTGTGGTACTGCTCAGCAGCAACAGCACACGCAGAAACAGCAGACGGAGCAGTGCTCAGCAGCAGAGGCGGTTGCAGTGCTCAGCAGCAGCCGATGCAGCGCTGAGCAGCAACACGAGCAGTGTTCAGCAGGTTGAGCAGCAGTGCAAGTGCAGCCGCAGGAGCTGTGCTCAGCAGCAGCAGCACCGGTGGTGAGTGGTGTCTGGCGCCCGCTGTAACTCCAGTACGGTAGGGAGACTTCATGCACACTAGACAACTTGCGATTCAGTTGGGCAAGTCGAGTCGACTGGACAAAGAGCTTGCGGTACCGTTCCTCATGCTACCCGGCACCACACACTGGGCAAGTCATACTTGAGTAGCCGGTGAGTGTACTCACCTTGGCATACACGACTAGCAGTACCACTCCTCACGCGCCCTAGCATCACAGACCGGAGTCGCTGAGCAAGCCATACCTGGGTACTGGGTGAGTACTGGGTGAGTCAGGTACTCGAGTACTGGGGAAGTTTAGTCACCTTGGCGTGTGACTTGCGGTAGCGCTCCTCTAGTGTCCTGCACTCCTTGTGAGCCTTCTGCACGCGCGAGTTCTGTGACACACACAGGTACAGCGCCAGTGACGGGCAGCGGCCCATCAGTTTAGCGGGCAGCAGACGCATTTCACTTGATCAACGGTGGGCACACAGGAAAGCAAGCCAGCCAGTGCCAGCCTGCTGCCCGTCCAGATCAGCAAGTCCGTGTGTACAAATGTACATGTGCATGAGTGTGTACATGTTAATGAATACATGTGCGCACATTAAAAAGTGTGCATGTGACACATGTACATGCGGGCGCGCCGACCGGGGCAATGCAGCAAGGCGTCTGTTTGGCAGCAAGTAGCGCTGCGGTGCTGTGCAGAACTGCTCGGCTGCAAACAATGGCGGCAGGTGATGGCACTGGCGCAGTACGCACATGCACAGCAGTTCGAAAATAAGCAAATGCCTAGCTAGGATTTCAAAAAAACCGAGCAAAGTCGCTGCTGCTGAGCACACTCACCATGCGCCGCCATGTCCGCTTGCAGCACAAACACCCCAGATAGGAGCAAAACATTGGCTAGGATTTGGCAAAAAAATAGCACATTGGCTGCTGCTGAACACACTCACCACAGCCTTAGCGCGCGCCGCCATATCCGCTCGCAGCACAAGACGGCAGATAATGAGCAGAACGTTAGCTGGGATTTGGACACTTTTTAGCACAGTTGCTGCTGCTGAGCACACTCACCACAGCCTTAGCGCGCGCCGCCATATCCGCTCGCAACACCGCCAGTGGAGCATGAACCTGCCCAAGAGAGGGCGGTAACAGTGCACACAGTGTGTAAGCCCTTGCACCCGCTGTTGCCTGACAGCCGTGGTTCATAACTTTTGTTGGTATTTGTTTACGTAGTTGGAAGTATACGTGCATACACACATGCGTGCACTTCGATGCATGCTTTGGCAAAACACGAACTCCAACAGCACACTAAAAGACGCAAGGTGCAAGGATGCTGACAGCTTTTCGAGCCCCGTGTCTTTTAGACAAAACCTCGGCTGTGCCAGGTAAACGCACAGTATACGCACACATGCTGGTACTCAGACTGCTGCCTATGCCAGGTAACAGCACAGCACATACACACCTGCTGGTACTCACTTCAGCGCATGCATCTGCCCACAAAGGCACCACAATTATGCGCACAGAGTGTAAGCACTTGCACCCGCCGCTGACCGACAAACACGGAGTATGTATGTGCCCTTGTGCCGCCTGTGCCTAGGCCCCCCATGGCGCGTGCTGAGCCACCAGCAGTGTGCAATACAACACGTCGACGATGAAAGTAGCATATGGTAAGGATGTGAGAACTACATGCAGTACCTCTTCAGCAAAGCATACAATGGGCGTGCCTGACACTGTGTGCACCTGTGTGCGTTGCGGCATGCACTGTGCCGCCAGCTGTGCATGTACATACTACCAGTACTTCTGAAGTATGTGTGTACTTGAAGTACATGATAAATAAACACAGGATGTAGCCAGCTCCGCATGCGCATTGGTTATGTAACTTATGTTGCACTGGCAAAAATTGGAAGAATCCCCCGGCACGGGTGTGGAATCATCATTTGTGCATGGACACACAAGAACAGTGTACATTATGACACCAGATGCACTACAGTGCCATTGAAGAGAATGCATACCCACATGTACTGTACAAGCACATGTGTATGTATACTACCTTCAGTAGGTACTGGTGTACATAGCACATAATCCACTTGCGCAGCCAAGACAAAAGAGTCTATTTGAAGTAAATTGTCTCAAACGCTGTGCCTGGAAGGACCGAGTGTCATGCTATTAATGTTCCTATGTTGCATTTTTTTTCACTTCTTCTGTCACCCGCTGAAAACTTCAGCTAAAAGCAACGTTACTGAAGCACAACGGTTTTTACAGTGGAGGCTGTTTACCTCGGCCATGAGTTGCTCCGCCAGGTGCCTAAGCTGAAATACATATATACTGCGTAGTACTTGAAGTATATACTTCGACGATATACCAGACATATCATGTGTACATGCACTTCAGAAGTGTAATACTTCAGAGGTATGAAAAAAGCATGCGTACACTGTCATACTTGGACGTATTACGGAACCGCAAGAGTCTGTTATCTCAGCCATGAGGTGCCCAGCCAGGTGCCTGCGCTGAAGTATATACTTTGAAGTGTATAGAGTAGATACAATATGTACTGCATACTGTACATGTACGGTATGACAAATACATGTACACTGTGGTGTAATACTTCGGAAGTATCACTGTACTGCAAGTGTCTACTTCACAAGTATTACCTCAGCCATGAGCTGCCCCGCCAGGTGCCTGTGCTGGTCCGCCTTGTTGAGCAGATCTCTCCTCAGCGCTGCCAGCGCCTCCTTAGCAGTACCCACGCTCAGAACGCCATCCTTGAAGTTGTTGGCCACACGCTCCAAGCCCCTGCTCAGCAGAGCGGTGGCAGCACGTGGTGGCAGCATGTGCTCAGCAGCAGCAGCAGCAGCAGTGCTCAGCAGCAGCAGCAGCAGCAGTGCTCAGTAGCAGCAGCAGCAGCAGCAGCAGCGGCACCACTTGCAAAGCAGGAGCGGTAGCAGCTGCAGTAGTCAGCTCCACAACAACTTCGGGTGTGCTGCTGGGTTTGGCGGTGCTACGGTGTCGGTGCTGCAGTAAATTGGAACTTGCACTTGCACTCCCTTCTCAAGTACACCCACGTGCCTATACAGGCCTCTACTGTACTGTGGGCTGTGCTGGATTGTGCCAACTTCAGCTCCTTGCAGGGCCATCACGGGCATTTTCACAGCGACACAGACGCAGCGGCGGTGCCCCACACGCCTGTGACTAGTGTACTGTGGGGCTGCTGTTGCGTGTAAACTTCAACTACTTTGGCGCCTGGTTTGTGTCAACGTCAACTTCTTTCGGCGCCCATACAAGCATGGACGCACACCCGCTTGCACTGCTGCACATGTGGCCCTGCACAGTCCCGTGCGCATGCGCTTTCTTGTGAGTGCTTGCAGGACCAGGCTTTCCAGCCCGTCCAGCGCCGTGACCGCAGTTTGCGGGTTCACTCCTGAAGTGCCCGCAGTTCCTACCTACATGCACAGGCGCACACGCTCATATAACAATCCACTACTCATGTACAGTATGCATGTATTGAATGACCGTGGTCCGTACTTTGCCTATGAGCGCGCGCCTTCTTCGCCAGGCTCTCCAGCTCTGCGCGCCTTGATATTGTGAAGCTCTTTGGAAATACTTCAGAAGTACTTCAGAAGTACTACTGTAGTATGACAGAACTTGAAATTGTGCATACATACATCCGTGCCACTTGCGCTGCAGCCCCCACTTGGACGCACCACATCTCTATGATGCAATCCGCGCTTCGGTAGGTGCGAGATTTGCTGCTTCTTATTCGGCGCTATCTTTGCTTTGTTCACCCCCTTGCACGGGTCCGCCCCGGGTGACGGCCCCTACCGGTGAGGAGACCTAGAGTTTATCGCTCCTAGATGAGTTTTATATACTTCTGCAGTATTATGTAGTACCATACTTTTGTATCTGCCTTCTCTCTAAGCAGATGGTTGGCCCACGGGGTGGCACAAGCTCTGGCGGGCTGGCCACCCACGTGTGGGCTAACCCGTGCTGCTCTGCTGTACCACTTCCATCTTACCCCACACAGGTGAGGCTTTGTGGCTACGCCAGAGCACTCGCAATCCTATGCAAGGCCCGCCAGAGCCAGCGCCATCGTCTGCTGCTGCAGATGCCCTAATCTGCACCACAGCTTGCTTCTGCTCCTCCGGCGTCTGCTGCCTTCCGCTGGGTCTGCCCGGTGCCACCGTGGCTCTGTGTTATTTACGAGAAAAATGTCTGCCATTGTGCATATAACATACATATATTCTTGCTTCTGCCCCGGTGGGGACCACTACCTGGCACTAGGGTCACCACTCCGACACAAGTAAGTCTGGTTCAGCCACGGCCACAGTGCCTGCATTTTTTCCTTGAACGCACAACATCTCTATGACACAATCCGCCCTTTGGTAGGTGCGGGACTTGCTGCCTTCGTAGAAGCTGTCTTTGTTTTGTACACCCCTTGCACGGGTTACACCCTGGGTGAAAACCCTGGGAGAGCCAGAGGTCATCGCTCCTAGATTATGAAGTTTTTATGTGTACATACGTAGACACGCAGCATACACTTTGAGTTTGTGTGTGTGTGTGCAACTTGCCGCGCCTCCACACATGATTTCCCCCGCAGCCTGTGCCCGTGCCCAGCCCCTCCATCATCGTGCCATGTGATGCTGTGTACATTACGCAGTCAACTACTTCGAGAAGTGTAGGATGACATGCCTGCATTTCACAAAAACAGGTGTGCACGTGCCTCCTTACTTTACTCAGTTAGCATATGACTCCTCCGCAGGAGGACGCGCCTTGAGCACGCTCTCCAATTCCTCCAGCACCTTGACATTGCCAATCAGGGTTAGTTAGTTTCTCACCACAGTAGTATTCCAAGTATACGTTAAGTATAGCTGGGACATGGGGGTGTAGTCCGTTAGAGTAGTGCTCTGGCAACATGCCAGGCTTTCTTTGGAGTACGCAGTGCTGAGCACTGCCAGCTTGTTCGCACGCAACAGCATGTCTGATCATGCTTTGTCTGGTCACACGCACACCGTGTGCAAAGGGCTTTCTGCGCCCTAAGCGGAGTTTAAAACGGGTACAGCTAAGTACGTACATATGTACCCAAATTGGGTTAGGCATCATGCACATGGTTCATTTACTCATTTTGCGTGTGATCCTCCACCGCAGCACGTGCCTTAAGCAGGCTCTCCAGGTCCCCGACCTAATGTTTCTGTGTATTTACTGTAGTGCATATAAAAAGCCTATATAAAAACAACAACTTATGCGCACATGCTTCCTTACTTCGCGTATGACTCCTCCACGGCAGCGCGCGCCTTGAGCAGGCTCTCCAGCGTCATTTTGAACAACTTTTTCTGCGCACATGCTTCCTTACTTTGCATATGACTCCTCCACGGCAGCACGCGCCTTCAGCAGGCTCTCCAGCTCCTCCAGCGCCTTAACGTTTCCGCTGCTGCGGTGACGCACCGCCTGTGCGCAGTAGCAGCATCACCAGTGCACACATAAAACCAGTCATCAGACACGTAACAAAAGGGCAGCTGCTGCCACTGCTGCGGTGTCGCACCGCCTGTGCTCAGCAGCAGCATCACCAGTGCACACATAAAACCAGTCATTTAGCATGTACCACAAGGGCATGATGTGGCCGCTGCTGCGGTGACGCACCGCGTGTGCTCAGCAGCAGCATCACCAGCGCACACATAAAAACAGTCACTAGACATGTAACAGAAGCGCACGATGTTGCCGCTGCTGCGGTGACGCACCACCTGTGCTCAGCAGCGCCACCACCAGTTCACACATGAAACCAGTCATTAGACATGTAACACAAGGGCTGTCGCTGCAGTGCAGCACAGAGCCGTCCGCAACACCAGCCGCTGAAAAGCCACAAGGCCCTCAGGAGGCCTGTGTCATATGTGGCATGTGCCGAGAGGCAAAAACAGTTCTGTTGGCGTGTCACCAGATGCACGGTCAGACACCACTTCCTTGCTGGCAGAGCAGGTAGCGATGGTGGGGAGCACATGCTACAGGTTTGGCTTGGCTGGCACCCCCTTCACAATGGCAGTACACCAGCAAAAACTTGCACAAAGTTCTGCCAGGGGTACTTAACGATGCTGCTGCCTGCTTGTGCCTTGTGTAAGAAAAACGGGGCTGTGGTGCCGCACAGCCTGTGATCAGCAGCAAGCGCCTACACACGTACTTCAATGCCCATCACGTAGTTGAAGTGTGAAAAGTGGCAGTTGGTGGCCGTGCTCAGCAGCTGTGGCGCAACACAGCCTGTGTGTGCTCAGCAACTGGCCCAGAGCGCGCGGCCCAGGTGCTACACATCGTGCTCAGCAGCAACAGTACGGCACAGAGCACCTGCTAATGAGTGACAGTTGCCACTGGCGCGGTGCTAAAGAGCCTGTGCTCAGCAGGAGCGCAGGCGCTCAGCAGCACCTGCAGGGCAATGCACCGCTCACGGGCAGGCGTGGCGACCGTACATGCTACTGCACCAAAGAAGAAATGTTTCCAGCATAAGTGGCGTTTTCACCGGGTTATAGTCCAGCGGCGTTCGTGGCTAGTACGCTCATGCACAGGCTTCTCTGGACATAGTCACCCAACCATGAAGCCATGTAGCTTGAAAACACACAAGTAGTGTGGTCAGTGCTGCCAAAATGTGCCTGCAGTTTCTAGTGTGCCCCACTCTGTACTTGGTCACTGGCAAAGGAAGCCGCGCCTGGCAGATGAGCACGGCTATCACTGTTGCCCAGATCGACAATTACCGGAAAACATACTTCAGGTGTGTTTGATATGCACCAGAGGCTGTCCTTGGGGTATGCATGTCGGCCCCGCGCAGTGGCGGCCGGTGGAACACATGACACTTGCCTGCCGGTGCCGGGAGCATACCTTGCGCCGGCTTGCAAGCTCACATTTTTTTTGAACCAACCAAAATGCCAACACGCCAGTGCTTGTCTTGTCTAACTTGCAGACGCAGCAGGGCGCCGCAGCATACGTCCTTTGCAGCAGCAACGGTACCCTCCTAATACTTTGATTTAGTACAGTGACACCGCCGCAAGTACTCACATCGTAATCGGCCAGCAGGTCCGTTGCAAAGCTGACTCCAAGTGGCTGCACCAGCTGCGCCGCCACCGCCACTGCTGCTGCCGCCGCTGCCTCTGACTCCTGCCCACGGTCCACCCCCTCCTGCTGCTCCTGAGCACCCCCATCCTCACCCGCAGCAACGGCCGCCAGGGCAGCGGCTGCGTGGTCCCGGTGCTCCCCCAGCCCGCTGTCGCTGCTGCTCCTGCTGCTGTCGCTGCTGCTGGCGCCGCTGTGGGACTCTTCTGTGCTGCTGGCGTTGGGGGTGCGTGCTGCAGGCTCAGGCCATATGTCTTCGTCTAGGATCTCGCCTCCTGGGATGGTCTGCATGGCAGCAGAGGCCGTGCCGCTGCGCAGCAACACCGGCAAGCACCCAAAGCACCGATGTGTTAGCCTCTCCGTCAACTGGCACTGCTGCGACGACGTGTGCAGAAGAAGCCCCGGCAGTTTACCCCTGGAACTGCAAGGAGCCAGTGAGATTTCTGGAGACAGGCTGCGGGTGGCCAGCCACCCCGGGCACGCAGCAGCAGCCGCCGCCCCCACACCACACCATTTTCAGCCACCACTGTGTAGACAACGGCAGCACACGGCAGCACACGTGCAGCGGACACACCCAACCCTCTCTCACCCTGTGCCTGGTGCAACTTTCCCAGAACAGAAGCTCTGATGCTGGAGCTGGTCTCAGGGCGCCATGACTGCTGCCTGTGGCAGGACTGCGACTCTGGAGTAAATCGCGCCTGCGCTGTGCCGGTGCGCCGCAAGCCCTCCTTGTGTGTGTGCGCGTGTGGTGGGCTGCGCACCTGTACCCGCCACGTCGGGAAGTGGACGGGAGATCTCATCGAAGATGCGGTGATCGCCTCCGGGTGTTAGTAAAAAATCGTGCACGTGAATGCCCCATGATCATGAGTGGGGAGCAGCGCGCGCACGCTGCTCTTGCGCTGCAATTCGCGCTGCATAGTGTCAAGGCAGCTGCGGGGGGGACGCAAGTATGTCTAATATGACACATGCGCACCATGCCCACACTGTGTGCGGCTGTGTGCAGTAACAGCACTCATGCCCCCTAGTCATTTGCCGTGCACCACTCGCGGGTGTTGTGTGTTCCATGGATCCATGACGTATGATTCGGGGTGTTTGCAACTAGACGTGCGTGGTGTAACGGCCCCATTTGCTGTGGTGGGTGGGACTCCTGTAATTTACCATAGTCCCACATGGTGCCTGTTTGCAGTACCTTGCATGTGTTGACAACCACACAAACCCTAAGACACACACATTCATTTCTCTACTGCCCAACCATGACAAGCACACAGCAGCGGCAGCAGGCAGGGGTGCAAACACAGGTCATGACACCACAACAATTGTGGTACTGTACAACAACATGAAACATTGTGGGCCTCTTTGCCTTGTGCCCTTGTAGTCACAGCCGCCACACCTGCTGCAACGCCGCTGAGGTGTGCCTGAACGTTGGGCCAGCGGGGGGGTGGAGGGAGGCTAAACCACTGCCGCAGCGGCTGCAGTTAACTAAGGTATACCTTGGACACACAGGCTGCCACCTGACGTGCACCTGGTGTTCACCAGGCGCGCACCAGAGTGGGCTCACAATTACTGTAGGCAGCCCAAAGGGGCACCAGAAAACCCGCACACCTGTGCAGTTGCTGCAGGTATCAAGCTGCAGGGGGGCTGTAGGCCGCTGCTCCTGAGGGGGGGGGGGGGGGGCACAAGACTGAGTGCACCACGGGCTGGCTGGTGCAGATGGATGGAAAAGGAGGGATCAGGGGGGCAGGCTTTCGAACTGTTACATGTGGAGGTGCCACAGCAGCTGCCGTGACGTGTACCGTGTGTGACACTGGGTGCAGCCTATGGCAATACCCTGCACAACAGCGGGAGGCCCGGGCTGTGTCAGTTGATAAGACTAGTCGGTACACACAGGTCAGCACTTGCTGGGCTGCAATGTGCGGTGGGGGGGGGGGGGGCTATGGTGCCTAAAGGGATGGATGGCGCGTGTGAAACTTTCAAAGGGGGGAGAAGCGAGCGAGTTGAAGTTTAATGGTGGGAAAGTTGAGGTTGAGGGGCCGTGGCCGTGCACCGCCGCTGTTGGATGGGTGGCGCAGTGAGTGGGTAAACCGCACGCAGTCAAGCTAAAACCGCCAGGGTTTTAAAAACAAGACGATGGGGTAAACCGCACGCAGTCAAGCTAAAACCGCCAGGGTTTTAAAAACAAGACGATGGAGGTTGGGACAGGGGAGAGGGAGGTGTATGCCTGCCACATGCTGCTGCCATGTGCACGCCGCCAGCACTGCAGCTCCGGCAGCCACGGGTGGTGGCGGTGGCAGTGCTCAGCAGCAGCAGTGGCGGCGGGCGGCGGCGGCGGCGGCGGCAGCGCTTAGCAGTGGCGGCCGTAGCAGTGCTCAGCAGCAGCGGGCGTAGCCTTTCTCAGCAGTGGCAGCAGCTCTCCGCAGCGGCTGAGCACCAGCAGCCGTAGCAGCGCCCAGCAGCAGCGGCCCTGCAGCACTGCTCAGCAGCAGCGGCCGCAGCAGTGCTCAGCAGCAGCAGCAGCGCCGCTACATGGGCGCGCGCGCAGCCTCCAGGTCATTGGAGGTGCTGGCGCAGCTGGCTGAGGTCTCGTGGTGCGACGCCAGGTGCGACGCCACTGCCTGGCCACCAACGATGGACACCCGCTTGCCGTTGCCCGTGGAGGCGCGTCTCGTCACGCCGCTGGTGCTGCGCACGTTGGCAAAGAAGTTTGTGTCGTAGAGACGCGCGTACGCGTTTCGCAGGTCCAGGGTGACCGCACGCTCTGCCAGCAGGGCGGCCACTGTGCACACCAGCGCGCACCCCAGCACGATTTGGGGCTTCACCTGGGGGGGTTTGGGGTGGGGTGGGGGAAGATGGGGTACCGTGCAATGGCAATTTAGTGTGGGGTTTTGTCACTGTCGTCGCACTTCGCATTGCAGCAAGACCCGTACTGAACCACAGTATGCAGGGCATTGGATAAGTAGGGCAATGTAAGACAGTGCAACATGCTGCTGAGCACAAACTTCAACATGCTGCTGAGCACAGCCTCTCACCAGGAAGTTGTGCTCGCTGGGCAGTGGGCGGCCAAGCAATTACACCAAATTAGCCTACAGTACCGTTACTGGGTTCAAAACATGCTGCTGAGCACGAACTTCAACACAGCCTCTCACCAGGAAGGTGTCCTCGCTGGGCAGCGGGCGGCCAGGCGAGTAAGAGAAGGTGACGCCAAGCAGGCTGATGTAGTGCATGCCAGACAGGGCCGCCCCCAGTAACATGGCACACAGGGGCTTGAGCCATGCCTGACTGGCCTTCCACAGCAGTAGCCGGAATATGATCCAGAAGGAGATACACGCCTGTGTGCGGCAAAAAATGCACAAATGGCAAGATGGGAAGCATGGTTTCAGAATGTGGCACCACCTGGTGTACACGACACCCTGTATATGGTGTAACCGTGTGTAAATAATGCAGAAGGAGACAAAGGCTGGCTCGCTTGCAGCATAGCACACACGCCAAGGGCAGACACATATGGGCGCACATTGACATGTGTGTGCCACAGTGGGGAGGCGCTGATCTACGGTAGGCGTGCAGTGTGTGCTTTGCAGCTGGCACTGGTCGCCATGTACTTCAAGTACTTCAAGTTTGTGGTGTCAACCAGCGCGCCTATGCATACATAATTACTCATCCAGGAGCGGTCAGCTTTAGGTGTCCCCACCGGTAGGGGCAGCCACCACCCGGTGTCCACCAGGCTGCAAACGCATGCAAACGACGACGACGCATACTGTACAACTGCAGCAGCCCCCGCACCTGTTGTGCAAACGTGTAGTGCAGATTCCATCATGGAGCAGTGATGTACTTCAAAGTATGGTAACGTCCTCATGATGCAGCTCACTGCCCAGGAAAAAAGAGATGGCAGCAGCCCCGGCACCTTTGTGCAAGTGAAGTAGTGCAGGTTCCATCATTGAGCGGTGATGTGATGTACTGCTGTAGTACTAGTGTAGTACTTTGAAGTACTTCGAAAAATGACAGTTTCCTGGTGCTGTAGCTCACTCACCAGGAAAAAGGAGATGAGCACCGAGCCCAGCACCCAGCCCCACTCCATGCTGATGACGAACTCGCCTACCTCGCCACGAAGGGTCTGCTCAGCAGCGGGCACAAGCATCACACGCATGAAACATGTTGCTAGTTATGAGTCATGTTTGGCAGCAGTGCTGCCCTGGGCGCGCCTGGCACCAGCGTCGCTACAGTGGCTAGTAGTAGGACCAAAGTGCCGCCCATGTGCCGTGCGGTGAGCGGTGTGTGCGTTGGTGGGTGCATACAGGTACCGAGTGCGTGAATGAAACCAAAGAGGTTGTTAAGTGCACACACACCCGTGGCTGGCCAAAATGCCACCTGGGCGGAAGCCCATTTGGGGTGATTTACCCACGTGGACACCACCAAGCAGGCCCCACACTACACGCACCGGTCATGCCCTCTGCTTTGCACCACACGGCCAATTCGGTTACTTGAAATTGGTGGCAAGTCAAAGTTGGTGGCTGCCGGCAGCATTTCCCTGGGCAACTCTGGCCGGTGCAACACCCTTACTCGTACACAACGGCGGGTACTCATGGCAGTTGCTACAGGCTAACCCTTGACCCAGCTCAAAGGCGGTAATGCAAGTGCGGGTACCTCGGTGTAGTTCAGTGCTTGGCAGTGTGCCGCCGCCCCAAACTGGCAGCGAACACACATGCCATACACATACCTCGCGGTAAGTACACAGTGCTGCGCGCGCAATGACGGTGCCACAATCGCCCTACCAGTGGTACGCGTCAGGCCTGTACTGTTACATCACAATGAGCGTGCGCCAACCCTACGACAGGTTTGCCGCAGCAACTGAAACTTGTGTAAGTGTACACTTTACAACTGCCGCATGTCACATATGCCAGCGCCACAGTCACCCCAGTAGTACATATTAGTCCTGTAGCGCTGCTAGTGTACCACCAAACATCTGTACGCCACACTGGTTACCGCAACTGCAACTTCCGTAACTGTGTAACTGTGTTCGCGTAGCCCGCTGTTGTGCTCACCATGTAGTGCTGCGCGCCAACTCCCACGGCCGTCAGCAGCGCGGCCGCCACCATGTGCTGCATCCGTGCAAAAAACGCGAGCGCGTACACGCGCCGGGTGTGTCCAGACGAAAATATGTCGTGCAGCGTCGCATCCGGGTTGCTCGCCTGCACCAGCGTGAAAAGCTTTTCCAGCCGGTCCGGGCAGGAAAAATAGTCTGTGTTGGCCACGCGCAGGGCCGCCCACAGCAGCGCTATGCACACAATCGCGCTGGTGCAGAGGATCCACGTCACATAGTGGACGGGTATTTTCTCGTGGGTTTGGGGGACAAAGTGGGGGGTGGCGCCGCCGCCGGCGACGACGTGCATGCCCACCATGCCCAGCCACGCCAGCGCCACCGCGCACCACTCAATGGGGTACCTAAGGATGAGCACGGTGGACGTGACCTTGCTCTTGTCGCGCCACCGCTGTGTGTGTGGGGGGGGTATTGGGGGGTATGGGGGTATGAGGGCAGCGGAGGTCAGGGCGCGGCACAGCTCATGTGTGCCAGGCAGAAGGCGGTGCATGACAAGGCTGCTGCAGTACTGCTAAGAAGGACAGGCATTGACAGCGGCTAGCAGGGGGGCGGCACGCGTGAGGACCCGCGACACGGGACACAGCGCTCAACATCATGTTGTGCACCAGCAGCCATTGGGCAGTGCAACCGTTTCGCACGCGCTGTGGGCGGTAACACTGCATGTGGTGTGTGCAGTAAGGTGTGTACCTGGTGGTCAAGCACCGCCACTGCGCTGTAGCTGCCCACCGACGCCACTATCCAGCTGTGGGGCGCATGGCAGGCAGCAGCGGCAAAACGGTTCAGCTTCACTAGCGGCAGCCACAGCTTCGAAGGCAGGAAGGCGCTGCCGCGATGCCAGACAAATAGCGTCGGCATTTGCAACACACGGGTCAGCCAGAGGGGAGCGCCCACCCTGCTACACCTGCAGCTGCCGTGAGGCCTCGTGTGTGTCAGGCACTGCACCGCCCCCAGCGCAGGCGTTGGGAGGATTGCTTGAGAGGCAGAGCGGCTCAGATGATGCATGGCAGGCGGCCGCGTGTGCAACGGGCAGCTACTGACAAGGGCAAGCAGCCACCGGGCCGGGCGCAGCGCCGACTATACGGGCTGCGCACCGGGGGTCATTTCACACACAGCGTCGCCAATTCTGCTGAGCGCTGGTTGTAGGTTGAACTGTGTGGTGGCAGCAAAGGGGGGCACGCGCGCTACCCAAGCAAAGTGAACTAGCGGCCTGCAGGTCTGACACCTGGCAGTGAGCACACGGGGCCACGCGCCTGGCATGGCGGCGCTGAACCCACAGCCACCTCAACTCTGCTGTTCGGGATATCTGCTGCGCACAGACACCACTTGCGTTTGGATGGATGCAGCCTGCACTGTGCCCCGCCGTACAAGACGCCACGCCGCAAGTGTGTGTGCTCACGCGCCTGCCGCGCTTGGACGCAGCCTGAGAAGGTGGCAGGCCGGTCACGCCAACGCCCACCGCGCACCCTCCTTCAACTCTCTCACCTGAAAAATATCTGCCATCCGTCCCATTCGGTTGTCAGAGCTTCGCCCGCGTACTGCATGCTGCTGCTGGCACTCGCCATGCTACCCTGCGCCGCGCAGTCGCAAGGGGGGGTGGCCTAGCTGCCGCTGGCTGGCGCACTCAAAGCGCGCGCGTCTCGTCCCGGCTTGAACACACACATAATGGTGTGCTCGCGCGCGAGTGTGCACTGCTCAGCAGCCTGAAGAGCGCGCGCATGGAATCATGCAGAAATTTTGGCAACCACACGCCAAGCGCAGAGACCGAAGCTGGCAGGGCACACACACGGTGGCACCAGGGAGAGGGTGCAGAGCGAGGCTGTGCTGCTGCTCTCGTGGTCTTGCACGCCAAGCATATCCCAAGAGGCCGGCCCTGTACTCGGTTTGACTGGGGGCAGAGCGGCCTTCCCCCCCCCCCGGTTTCGTGCCCTTGAGCTTACAGCTTGGCAGTCAACGAAAGCAGCAGGTGAGGGTCCAGGGTGAGGGTAGCAAGACCCCAGGCGTTTGGGCTACACCAGATATTTGCAGGTTAGGACTATCCAGGCAAGGCTGCCGGCTGTCCCAGCATGCAGGTGCGCAGGTAGCTGGCACATCGCATCATGAGGACTCGTCCGGAACCTAGGGCCCTACTGCTCCAGCCGTGGCACTTCATCCTGCTGCTGCATGGCAGCGCACGCACACCCACAAGCTCCAGCTACCCATACCCAAGAGCAGCGGTGTGTGCCCGCACTGTAAAGCGCATGGCAACAGTGTACCGTTGATGGCGAAATGGATGCAGCAGCAGCAGCAGCAGCAAGAACAACCAACGGTGACAGGTGAAGGAACCACACTTGAAGCATGCATGCTTGCTTATGGCATGTATGCGTGGCATTCAGCAAGCACACCCATGAGTGCAGCCGGGCTGAGTCCAAAATCTGTGCTGGGCATGCAGCCTGTTGGTGGTATCCAAGTTGCTGACCGAGAGCCGCTGCGGCAGCATGAGCGTCACCCAAAGCAACTTGAACAACGGCCTCTGCTGCGGCAGCACGGTGCGCACCAGCTACCAGCGGGCTGTTTCTGCTACTGGGCACTGCCACTGCCGCTGCCAACACTGCTGCTGTCAGGTGCGTGCCCACAGTGCCACTGTGCCACCAGCCACTGCCTCCTGACAACAGACTACCTCCCCGCCACTGCTCCTAAGTGCTGCGGCCACCGCCACCGCTGCTAGCGCAGCAGCTGCCGCCCACACCACCACCCCTGCACCACCACCCGCCACCACCACCACACACCACCTCCGCTGCCGGCACCGCTTCTGCTGAGCGCTTGGTGCATGGCCTTGCGCTGAGCAGCACTCACCGTTTCGTGACAGTTACAACTACTTCTTGCCGGTCCAGGGAGAGACCAGCTCCACGGCCCCCGTCTTGGAGTTGACCTGCATCTTCTTGATGTTGCGCAGCTGCTTCTTGGACATGCCCCTGAGCTTGTGCGTCTTGGTAATGGTCTGGAAGGTGCTGGACTTGAGCTCGTTCTCCGCGCGCCGCTTCTCGCGCTCCAGCCGCGCAGCCTTGGCCGCCTCTTTCTGTAGCAATAAAGACACCCGAGAGAGGGGTTCATGTGCACAGTGTTGCGGGTTAAAAAACACTGCGTGTGCGCGCGTCATGAATTGTAGGGGGCTCATGTGTGCACTTTGGGTTGCACACACGCTCTCTGCTCGCCGCTTCTCGCGCTCCAGCCGCACAGCCTTGGCCGCCTCTTTCTACAGCACCAGAGAAAAGAGCTTCATGTGCGCGGTAGGTGGGTTACAACACACCGCGCATGCTGCGCGCCATGACGTCATCAATGTAGTAGGGGGCTCATATGTGCAGTGAGAATTGCTCTGTCTAACACACCAAAAGAAGGGGGTTTATGTGCGCTGTGGGTGGGGTTAAAAAACCTGACACCTGCGTGTGTGCTCTTTTCACACAACCAAAAAAGCTCATGTGAGCAGTGAGAACTATAACACCTGCGCATGTGTGCTTCACATGTGTCAGGGGTTCCAGTAACGGGCCTAGCGCGGTAGGGCTAGAGTGCCGGCCATTTCTATATCACCAACAGAACAGCAGACATGTGCGCGGTGGGAGTTAAAACACCTGCGCGTGTGCTTTGCCACTTTTGTGTACCCACAAATGGGGCCGGGATGCAAGCACCTCTGCGGTGTGTGCACCCTACGTGTAGGCAATTCCTAAAGGCAGTGAAGCATGGCACGGAGTTTTACATAGCCCCTGTGGCGCGCCCACTGCTGCTCAGATTAAGCAGTAACGGCCGCCTCATCCACAACTGCTTTCAGCCGCAATGCACGCGCCTTCACTGCCTCTGCTGGTCCCATCTCAGCATGCTGCTGCTGAGCTTTGGTGCCTGCCTCCAAGGGCATCTGAGCCTGCTACGCAGCAGTGCAGTGTGCCGGCCTGCTACAAGTACCAATGGTTTTTCAATTTCACAATTCCGAAGTATTAGACCTGAAATGCTAAGAAATACACTTTGTTAAGAATGTGTTAAGAATACAACGAATACTTTTGAACTTCGACCTATTTCAAGGTAGAAGATAGGCCTCCACTCTCCCTCCTCCTATGTGCACAAGGCAGACACCGCCTAGAGTGTTGGGAAGTTGCACACCTTCGCGATGCACAGCCTGGCAATGCTGAAAGGCGGCGATGGGGTGCGATTCCCGCCAAATGTTACTGCTCACCTCTGCCACAGGCTCTCCGAGCAAAATTGGTATGAGAGTACCTTCCTCAACAGCCATGCATTCCCTCTGAACCCACTAACGAAAATAGCAAACTCATGGTGGACTACTGATGGTGTAGGGGGTGCTCAGCGCGCCCCAACAGACACTGTACATGTGGTGTCATCCGCAGTGCACCCGCTACAGCGCCTGCAAAAGTCGCTGGCACTGCTGCTGAAGCGTGCTGCTCTGTGTGGACATAGGATGTCAGGTGGCAGGTCAAGCCCTAGCTTGACGGCCGCTCAGGCCCACATGCTTGCTGTATTCTTCTGCTTGCAGTCTGCGCACAGCTATACACATACGTCTGTACGGGGCCACAATGTGACCCCCTGGCTGCCAGACACTGGCAGCCATTGTACATGGGCCCTTGCACACTCACAAGCGCCAACACATTATGAAGTATTTCACATCTGCGAGTACATTGTGAGTACAGGAGTGATACTTCAGGTACTTCAAGTTAAGCAGTCCGCCACTGCCTTGGCAATTATTTATTCATTCCACAGAAGTATACTGTACTTCTGTGTTATGTTTATTTGTAACTGAAGGTATACTTACTGGTGAGCCAACCTGAAACTACAGTAGCAGGCCTGTGCCACTGCTTCATGTACGCCGGCATGCATACCGCGTGCTCTTGCATGCCCGCAAATGCAAATAAATAAACTACAGCAGCACACGCCAGAATATTGCTACAGCTGGGTGACCCCTTGAAGGTGTCAAAAGAGAAAAAAGGTCGGGCGGAGAGCTACAAGGGGAGTTAGGCGACGCCACTTCGCACAGCAACCCAGGAGGGGTAGACGCAGGGGATGACGGCACTTGCTTTCTCTGGCTTGCCCCCTGTGGGTCGGTCGGGAGCTGCTGCCGCAACCCCCAGTTCACAAACGTGCACCTTTCTCTCGCCACACGCAACGCTGCGGCAAGCAAGTCCTGTCATCCCCTAGACAGTGTTCACCCGAAGCTGTCTGCCAACCCGCAGCGCGGGAGGTGGTGAATCCGCTTCCGCCCGTCCAATCAACGCACAGCAGTAGTCTTGCCCTTCTCAAAACCTGCGTCGATTCACATGTGTGTCCGCCTCGGCGCCTTAACTATACTCCGCCCCTGTCAAAGGACCCGGGACTTGGCTCAAACCCGGGATCCAAGGAAACTGCGCTTCATGGGGTCACCCAGCTGTAGCTCGCCTTTCAGCTGTTGATATGGCACACTTGCTTACTGTCTTTGTAGTACGGTGGCGGGTATGTAACACACATGCTGTAGCACCCATCTCATGTGGATGGGCGCCCCAATGACACTGCCAGGACAGAAAACCACCTCAACAACTTTTTGAAATACAGAACACTTCAACAACTCCTTAAAGTACTACTAGTGGTTGTCAAGGCGTGGGCTCTGTGCAACGGCAGTACTGGTACTGATTCACTGCCTGCTGCTGCTGTGCTTGCCTGCGTGGCGTCACAGGAGCTGTGCGGTCACCAGTAACACTTGGTGCTCGCAACCAACCAACAACCGTCGACTTGCACATCCACTCGTGGCTGCTGACTGTTTTTAAATATATATATTTTTTCGTGGCTCATGCATGTTGAAAAAAATCACCGCTGTTTCTGGTTTATACACTGTGCAGGCTACTACTTTGTGGAGCCGGGTGTGAAAACACATTTTTTTTCCCCACTGTTATTTGGCCATGAACACATGACAGTTACCCCCGTGTAGCGCAGCCAACTAAAAGGGGCGCTTGCACACAGGTTTCAGTGGTTTAACACACATAGGCGCAGAGGTTGTCACATATTATTCGCCTTCAGCATGCTGTCCCAATGCAAACACGCACGTTGCCAGCTGCAACGGCAGTGCCAACTTGGTACCCTCAACCCCTGCTGCGTGATTTGGCGCACACCCTAGTCATGCCCACCTTTACTGTGTAAGCGTGCTGCGACATACAACAACTTGTGTGCGTGTGTGCTTGTGACGTAAATACAGTGGTTCACACAAGGTCTGTATATATGCCTGGCACACAATAGGTGCAAAAAACCCGTCGTAAACAACACATCTTCACTGCATGCCAAGTACAGCTTGGCAAAATATAAACTTGCACTACGTACGCATCTACATAACATCGTTGTGACCTGCCTCAGCCGCCTTGGCCTCCCGCATCTCCCTCTCCTTCGCCTTCACCGCAGCCAGCTTGGCTCTCGCCACCTCCTTCACCTTCCAGCTGCTGCCCAGCTCCGCCGTGCCCGCAGTGCGCTGGGCGATGGCCCTCTGTGACTGGGTTCGCTTCTTCCACACCCGCCCGCTCACGTTGCGCCCCAGCAGGGGCTGCTGCTGCTGCTCGCCAACCTCCTTGCTTGCGTCCCCTTGCTGCTGCTGCTGCTCGGCAGCTTGCTCCGACTGTGTTTGAGTGGTTGATGTTGCTCCAGCACTTTTTTGTTCCTGCTGGTGCTTCTGCTGCACCCTGCTCTTCTGTGACCGCTTTGCGGCAGGGACCGCAGGTGCGTCTGCCACTTCATCAGCAGCGTCGGCAGCGACAGTGTCACCACCGGCGCTAGCGTCAACAGCAGCAGCAGCAGCAGTCTCGCTGCCACTGTGGGTGCGCTTCACTCCCCTGGTGCTCCTGGCAGCAGGTTGTGCGGCTGCTGCTGCAGCGGGGGCTTCCTCGGCGACAGCGGAGGCCTCGGCCTCCACGGCTAGCCGATTTCTGGTAGACACCATGGTGCCTGCTACTCTCCTCCCTGTTGTTGCTGCTGGTACGGGGCGCACTCCTGGCCCGCGGCGGCTGCTCAGTCTATTGTGGCGCTGTACAGCCTGTAGCAGCAGCGCGTTGAGAGCCCCCCCCCCCCCCCAGGGGAGGGGAGGCGGGGGCGAACTGCAAGTCCAGAAGTTAAACAGTTCAAGGATCAAAACAGAGAGTCTCAGGGGGGGAGACCTGCACCGGTGCAGAAGTACGGTACTAGTAAAAGCTGCTGGCATTCTCGCACGGTGGCGCGATGCTCGCTGCGGCAGCAGCCGCCTAGCAGAGTTGTCGCCATCCAATACTTCAACAAAGCAGTTGGAGCAGTTCTGAAGATCAGCGACTTCACCACCAGCGGCGAACCACCTGCAACAGCAGCAGCCGCAGGAACAGCAGCAAGGCCAGCTCAAGGTGCCAGCAACAGCAGCTGCTCCTCACCCCCTTCCCTAGCTCACGCCTCCCCCCAGCACCCCCACCAAGCCGTGCCGTCACCAGCAGTAGCAGCAGCAAACGGCACACCGGCAGAAGCCAGCCAGCAGCGCCACCATGAGGTGCCGCGAGCTGTTCCTGCGCGGCATGGCGGCCATCTACCTGCTGGCATTCGCCTCCATATGGGCACAGTTCCCAGGCCTGCTCAGCAGAGACGGCCTCACGCCTGCCGCAGCCCACGCTCCCCCCGGCAGCGCCACGTGGCGCCGCGTGCTGCGTTCGTTTGCGGAAAAGCCAACGCTGCTCAGCCTGCTTCCCGCACTGCCCAGCGCGCGTCTGCTCAGCAGCAGCACCAGTGCTGACGTGCTCAGCAGCAGCACCAGCGACGAGGGCATTGTGCCTGTGGACATTGCGCTGGAGGCGTGCATGGTGCTGGGGGCGGTGGTCGCCGCGTGGCTCACTTTCCGCCCAGGAAGCGGTGGTGTTGGCACCGCTACCTCCCCTCTTGGAGTGAGCACTGGAACAGCGGGAGGAGCCGCGGCAGGAGCTAAGGAGGGTTTAAGCCCGGCAGCAGCTGGTTTCTACCCGGGAGGCGTGGGTACTGCAGCGGCATTTGTGGCGCTGTACGTGCTGTACCTGACGGTTTTTGACGCGGGGGGGACGTTCCTGTCGTTCCAGTGGGACATACTGCTACTCGAGGTGAGCTATAAGTACTAACATCACATATATGCTGTAGTTACACATTTGAAGTGAAAATACCTCGGTATATGAGACTCGACCCAATATATAGAGTCTCAACCCGCAAATACTACAAGTTCTTCTGCCTACGGTAAATGGTGATGGATTTTGTGCCGGTAGGAGTCGCTGATGCTGCTCGCCGCCGCGCTGCCGCCCTGTACCAGCGTGCGTGATAGGCTGCAGCAGCATCTCTGGTGTGGGTGCCGCGGCGCGTCCTGGCAGCCGGGTGCCTGTGCGTGGCGTGGTGGGAGGTGCGCACAGCTGGGGCCTGTTGGTGTACCTGAAAATGTTAGCACAGTTGAGTGCGTTCGCGCAAACGCTGAT
This sequence comes from Ophiocytium majus, assembly GCA_032358315.1. Taxonomy (NCBI): domain Eukaryota; class Xanthophyceae; order Mischococcales; family Ophiocytiaceae; genus Ophiocytium; species Ophiocytium majus. Next base: position 10,552 of record JAULBY010064321.1, on the reverse strand, counting down.
AACCTGCATGCATGACGCTGCCGCCAGCTGCACGGTGTGGCACAGCACGAGGGGTAGTGGTAGTAGGGCACAAGGCTTACCTGATGGCGGGCGCCACGGCGCCGCCCCTGGCACTGAGATAAAACTATCGCATACGGTGCAGCCCGCTGACAGGAGAGTTTTAAAGAAGTGAAACTCGTGAAGCACCCCTCACCGCACCTTCCTTCACGAGGATATGCCGTCATGCCGCTGGGGGGGGGGGGGGTATCAGCGTTTTGCGTTTCTGCATACGGTAATGCAGAAGCGCGCCTCAGTTTTGGAGACACCCGGAACAAATTCGCCAGGAGAACCGTAGTAGGACTACGGTAACACTTGCGGATCTCGTCTCATACATTTATGTTGCTGGTAGTATATGCGTCTACAATGCCAATAAGCACTTGTGAGTAGTTAAAGTGACTAGCAGTTGAGGTAGTTGTCCACCGTCCAGTGTGCCCAATGCATAAACCGCCGGTACTGTGACCAGGTGGCGCACAGCCGTTGTGCATGACTTGCCGCCTGGAGAAAGGTTCCTTGCAAAGTGACGCACAGCATCACCTTGCATGTTATTGGGAGGATGAGCCTGGTTTGCGGTGCAAGGTTTTTTCAGTTTTCACTCGGTAAGCTTCTTCTGCCACATCCCACAAGAGCAACTGTATATTCAACAAAAGTTATGACGGTGAACGTCTAGTTTGGCTGAAAAGGAACCAACCACGTCCACACCAGCACAAAATATTTGTGTGACACCCGGATCTATGCATGTGTGGGTGCACATTTGCCATCACACTCAAAATACGGGATTTGGACGTTTAGCGCATGGCGGGAGGTACTAGTTGTACTTGAAGTAATATACAGCTAGAGGGAGTGCCACAGTGACCGAAGCGCTTGCCGCCGCTGCTATTTGTCCCACCATGCTGCTGAGCACCCGGGTGTGCTGTCAAGTGTCATGGGAAGGCGTGTAACAGTTGATCAATAAGTATACAAGCAGGTGCTTGTGTGTGTACGGTGTACAACACAATACTAGTAGTAATGACCACCCAGCTACCTATTGGAAGGAGTGACCACTATTGTTGTCTGCCGCTGCATGCTGTTGAGCTAGGGGACATGTGCTGATATATAACGTTTCAGATAAATCTGGATGCATGCTGCTGAGCCAGGCGGGGGTGGTGACAGCCCTTTATGCGCTGCCAGTGGCACAGGCACCGGCGAGGGTGCTGCTGCGCTTTCTGCTGTTCAAGCTCATGCTCATGGCAGGCGCTGTCAAGCTGCAGTCGGGCTGCCCCACCTGGTCAAACCTCACGGCAACGCAGTACCACTACGCAACACAGGTAAGCAGTTAGTTGTGGATTTCATTTTTGTACATTGGGTGGGGGTGGGAGCAGGTCCCCTGGGGCATGGGGGTGTAATCCGTAAAACCAGGGCTCTGGCAACATGGTAGTTTCTTTAGAGTATGCAGTGCTGAGCATTGCCACCTTGTTCGCTCGCCTGATCATGCTTTTTCTGGTCGCACACGACACCATGTGCAAAGGGCTTTCCGCGCCCTAAGTGGAGTTTGATAAAAGTACATGTCATATACACGTACATATGGTACTTGAAGCACTATCATTATAACTAATAATATCACTTCAAAGTAGTTGTGTATTACTTATATTATTATGATTATCAACATTTTTTTTATTATTATTTGTATTTTTTTATTGCTGTTTTTTTGTGTGGAGAATACGCAATTATTATTACAGGGTACATGTATTGTTGGCGTTGATATTAGCGATATCATTGAACAGGTGTTGTTGATATATATTGGTGTCATTGTCATCATTATTGTTGATATTATTACTATTATCATCAGTGTCATTGATGAGCATACAGTCAATTTCACGTTGAAGCAGTTCATGTAATAAAACAAATTGATGCTATTATTGCAAAATACATTGAAGTCGTTATGAAAAACAGCCGGAGCGTACTTGGGGAGGTAAAAAGATGTACAACGTATACATGGCCAGATTGTATTGATTCTGGTGTTTTTAGTATAACAATTGAAGTATGTGTTACCAGTTATACTTCAGAAGTATTTACCAAATTACACTTCAAGTCTCTCACATATGACAGAATGGTACAATGAAGAAAGCATTACAAGCGGAAGATATAGATATATCAGTATTATTATAACCATATGATGACATCATCATTGTCATGGTTATCATTACACTTGGTACTTAATATTGTTATATATTTTAAATAAATTGATACATGTGTACAAACTGTAATGTTTACTAAATCATACTTTGAAGTAGCTCTACAACGGAATAGTACTGTGAATGAATTTTTGTTTTAACTAATGCCATCGTCATTATTAGCATTACTTATTAATTATCATAAATTTTATCATGTAGTGTACTTGCTTGGAATTTACATGTGCATGCATGCGTGTACAAGTTTAAAATGTTAACATTTTCTCACCCCTACTATATTACTCTTACTACCGTGATCACTGCCTACTTCGAAGTACACATACATATGTAGTTCACACTTCTGTAATTTCGCACTTCTACTATATACAGTGTAATTTCACACAATCCTCAAAAGTATGATTGCAAATGGGTGACTGCCATGTCTCGACAAACTTGAGTACCACTATACTTGAGGTACAATGTATATTGCTCCAGGTGTCGTCAGTTATACTTTGAAATACCCAGCAAGTAACATTTTATTATTACCTTATTATTATTAATTTTACTTGAGTTGCATGACTATGATAATTGCTTCTTGCTGTAATTTGCTGTAATTTACAATATGTGATATATATGTACATGTACATGACCATCTTAACGTGATTACTATTATTACAGTACATGTAATACAATTACTGTTAATCATTATGGGCCCCTAACATCATTCAAAATAAAATGAATGAACGTCATGTATTCATCATTTTTTTTCAAGCTGTACCATTTTTACCTATCATTGTTCATGTCGATATTTCTTGCGCGTTTATCATCATTCATACGGTATCTCACTCCTACACTGTACTGGTGGTGCTCTATCGGTTTCCTAACATGCTGTACCTTGGGTAATGGCCAGCCAAGGGGCCTATTCAAATAATCCTTCAGAAGTACACGTCGTCAAAAAATCAATTAATTCGAAGTATTATTGACGATATCCATACCAATGATTAAGCACACCGGTACCAGTGTGTGTGTATATATATATATATATATATATATATATATATATATATCAATAATTTTATAACAACATATTCTAGTAAAAGTAACAATAATCATTTATCCTTATCGTAGTGGTGATAACAATGACACCTGGAACAATATAAATGTTAGACATGCATTATTATATTATTGGCCCAGCAGTCGTACACGTCGTCAAAAACTCAATTCATGGTACAAACAAATAATGGATACCATGGGCATTAATACCGTAGTATTATTATTATACTTGAAGTATGATAAATATTATACTCTTCACACTGTGCTATGCTGTAAATATATGTACCTATTGGTATATGTATTGTTTACAATGTGTGTTATACATGTGTACATGTAAATGAACATTATTATTGCTATTACCATCAATACCCATTGTGAACACCAACAGTAAAATTATGAATGTCTGACATAATCAAGGACCTGATATTTTTCATTTTTCATTTTTTATCGGTCGTAAAAGCAACACCATTATCAATATGTGTCATTGTAACTTTTGATACTGATACTTCTATCACAGTTAGACTAATGTACTTGAAGTATTTGATGATAAGTACTGTACACTGTACTGATATTCTTGATATTTAGCATACTTGGGTAATGCTCAGCCGACGGGCCAGTGTTTGTTGCAAGTATTAGCTCTACATGTACACGGAAGTGAACATTATTGTTATTGCTTTTATCGTTAACACCCTTATACTACACTGTAATAATATTCTTATATATATAACATCATCAATAATAAAATAGTAGTAGATTCATGAACGTGCGCAATTATTCCGTTGCTATTTTTCTAGTACATTTATTTGAATTCTTATGTTTATCGTCATCCATGTTTGTTGTAAACATTTAATTTAGCTGTACTTGTACATGTAAGTGAACATGATCATTATTGCTATTTTATTACTCTTTAATAGCAATGCCATCACCAATATTGATATTTCGTACGTTTATCATCATTAATATTTGAAGTATTTTATTATGAGTAGACTACACAATATTGTACGGTACTGATATTATTTATCTTTATAATACTTGGGTAATGTTTAGCCAAGGGCCAATGTTTGCTTTAAATACTAGGTCAAATACTGTACGTCAAGTATACCATTTGGTACCACCGCGGCATGATTCCCGGGCAGAGGCGCAGAACTATATTTGTCAGTCGTTTAAAAATATACTGAGGTGGATTCTAGCAAAACTCCTTCCGGATGACCACGGACCAGCGAAGCTGACAATAAATTATTATGGTTTCAATAAACTTACATGACTAATTTAATCATGTACAGTGTACCTCTACAACCGGAGGGTACTTGGGGACTGCTCAACTAGGGGCCAAATTTCAATGCATGCTTCTCAAAGTTTGTTGCATTTTTTAAGATATAGCACTTCTGGTGTATACGCTGTACTTCGAAAAACATTTACAGTCTTATTTTACAATTCAATATACATCTTCAATCCATTTTTTTTGTTAGCGAGACTGACGGGACTCGAACCCGCAACATCCGCCGTGACAGGGCGGTGCTCTAACCAATTGAACTACAATCTCAATACGATAAAAATTAAACTCTTTTTCTTTATTATTATATACTTCAGAAGTATTGGTTTCACTGTAACACAAATACACCGTACTTCTATTTGTACTTTTCGTTTTACAATTCCGCACTCACGTTCACACACACATGCCACTACAATTGCACGTCTGCTGACCACACATCACCACCACCCACCCCGCCCCCTTCCCCCCACCCCTGTTGTGCAGTGCCTGCCCCCAGCAAGAGCCTGGTGGGCGCACCAGCAGCCCCCCCTGCTGCACCGCGCCGCCGTGGCAGGCACCCTGCTCATTGAGCTGCCGGCGGCATGGCTGCTGCTGGCGCCTAGCGCAGCGGTGCGGCGGGCGGGCGCTGCGCTGCAGGTGGTGCTGCAGGTCGCCATTATTGCCACAGGAAACTATGGCTTTTTCAACCTGCTCACGGCGCTGCTGTGCGCGCCCTGCTGGGAGGAGGGGGGCTACTTCAACAGTGCCAACTTCAACTTCCTTACCACTGCTGCAGCGCCACACACCGCCACCACCTTCAGCCGTGCACATGCGCATGGCAGCAGCGCCAGCTGCGGCACCAGTACCAGCAGGGGTGCCATGTACCGGTGTGCACGCGCGGTGCCCTGGGTGTTGGTGTGGGTGGCGGCAACTGTTGTTACGGGCTCGGCGGCCATGTTCAACTTCAGTGTTGAAGCTGGTGATGGCCCGTGGTGGGCGCACGCGCAGCTGACCCTGGCGCACACACCCCAGCAGTATGACGCGGCGCTTGAGAGGGTGCTGCCGCCCACGCTGGCGTATATGGGGGCGTGGCTGCTGCTGAGCATTGCACAGGCGTTCTGGCAAGGTGAGAAGGGTATTGGCTTCAAGTATGTGTACCATATACTTCGAATTACATATGTACCGGTAATGTACTTCAAAGTATACATGTGTTGTATGTGCATGCATGTACCGGTACATAACCACGTTTTCGGCAAATGTGGCAGTCGTCTGCACCCCCACAACGTTTTTTGTAACACAATGCAGGCATGCCGCATGCTGCTCCAGTCACCAGGCTCGCCACACTGTTTGCTACTTGCGCACCCATCCTTACACTTGCTCGCCGCTGCCCTGTGGCTGCATAACCCTCTACCCCTGCGCTCACCTCACAGCGCGCGGCATCCTAGACAAGGCCGGCAGTCTGGCGGCTGGCGCCGTGTCTACCATTCTGTTTGCCCTGAGCGCAGCCAACTTCCAGTCCATAGCGCAGTCCCCAGTGGTGCAGTTGCAGTCCCGCTTTCCCGCGCTGGTGACACTCCGCATAACGTTCTGGGCATGGCACCTTACCTCAAGCTACGGACTGTTCCGAGCCATGACAGGTGCGGCACTGCTACATACTTCAAGAAGTATGTGGCTTGCACGCATGTGTGCAGTGTGCGTTTGTACCGGCTGGGCCCGGACCACTTGACCACATGAAAAAGACTGCAGTTTCTTGTCACAGGCAGAAACTGTTACAGCCTGCAACCAGGAACGACAGACGCAGTAGCAGCGTCACTACTCTCACTATTTTAGGGTATGCCTGTGTGGGACTTTTATTGGTGCGGGCGAGTAAAAGAAAACTGCAGGTGCCAACCACAGCTGCTGCCGTGACTGACATGAACTGCCAGGCCGAAGCCCGTGCAGCACCTTGGAACATGGTCACAGTCTCAAGTAGCTCTCGCCCGCGCCCGCATGCTCGAAATTCAGCCTGCCAAAAGGGCCAGGGGGCCCATGCTCAGCTGCTGTTGGTGGCTGACGCATATTGCACCGCGTAGCCCATGCGGCGGTTTTAGGCACGACAAATATACTCAAGTTGCGCCCACCCTAGCCCCCATCCTTGAGGCGCAGCTTGCCAAAAGAGGCAGGGGGGCGACTGTCTTAGCAGGCGGTATCTCGGTTCAACCACAAGCGCATGCCACAGTATGCACCTGAGCGCATTCATACTTCGAGGTACGGTACATACTTTTGAAGTACATGTTCGTCATGCTGATATGCGTTGCCAAGCCCGCGTGCACACGCAGGTGTGGGCGCACACGGTGAGGTGGCGCGGCCAGAGCTGGTGATCAGCGGCACAGACAACTTCCATTTAGACGCTGAATCAGATATTGGTGGAACGCAGCACCAACCGCAGCAGCAGCAGCAGTGGCGGGAGGTGCATTTCAAGTGGAAGCCGACTGACGTGCGGGAGCGTCCACGGCAGGTGGCACCTCACCAGGTGAGGCGGGCAGCGGCCCTGCTGTGCTGAGCAGCAGCGTAATGCTGCAGCGGTCACACAGTAGGCCGGGCTGTGCTCAGCAGCAGCAGCAGCATCAGCAGTGGTGCGCAACAGTGGTGCTGCGCACCTGCTTCCAAGATGAACTATTTTGTCAGAATGTGGTCCCGTTGCTGCGATGATTTGCGGATTGATCAGGTGGGAAGGTGCACCAAACCACCACGCACCGCTTATTTAGTGCACGACGTGTGCAGTGCACACAGCCAAACACACAGTTGAAAAAGTATCACATGATGTTTGTGCACCTCAAACATAGCATAATTGTATACGTGTCCGTTGTCGCTTGCTCAAGCACTTGTATTCGTTTGTTACATCCCTAGTCACTGCGGCAGCTGTCTCTGTTTGCGAGCAGCAGCTGTGACAGCTGCGTCGTGCGGGCCAGGCACTGGCAGCTGCACACTGCATTTCCAGCAGCGCCATGACTTGTGTGGGCGAGACTCCGAGGTCAGCAGCGTTGGAGCAGGTGGTTGCACTAATATTGCTTCTCTGCTGGTTTGCTCCATGGCACCCCTACTTCCACAGTTTGGCCACAGAGCCCATGAACTTGCCAATGGGTGACAACACAGTAACTGTCACAACTTCATTTTGCCAGCCTCTGGCCGCTTTGCACAGGGTTGGATGGATTGGAGGGGATGCCTGTTGCGCACGTGCACAGTGTGCCACACAGACAATGTCGGGGTTTCGAAAGTACTGTGTACTACAAAGTATACATTCAAGTACACCACTCTACGCAAAGGAGCCATTCGCGTGTATAAAGTCATGCAATGATTGCCCCGCTGCAGCAGATGCACTTTGCCTCGCCTCAGCTGCGACAGAAAGGTATGCAGTGTCTGCAGTGTTGGGCACACCGCCGCCATGCTACCATGCCACCGCCACCTTTCAAAATGCATCATGATACTTCAAGGTACGCATGAAATTCATGTGTTCCGCCTCCCCGCCTCACCCTCAGCCTCGGCTGGACTGGCAGATGTGGTTTGCGGCCCTGGGGTTCTACCAGCACCAGCCATGGCTCATCAACCTGGTAAACAAGCTGCACCATGGCTGTAAGAATACCCTGGCGCTGCTGGACCAAGGGCGCTACCCGTTTACGGAGAAACCCCCGCAGGCGATCATGATTGACCTGTACCATTATGTGAGTAATTTGCCATGTTGTCACATGGGAGGCTTAACAGACTGAATACAGTGGTGCCGCTGCTTAGCAGCCACGGTTGTCGTGGGAGGTCAATAGAATCTGATGTACAACAGTTGTACTGAAGTTGTAAGTATACTGACGCATTCTCTTTGAACTAGTCCAGCGGTTGAGTGAATGATGGGTGTTTCGATCGCCAGGCAAAGCTGTGGCCTTTGGTAATGTGGTTGCGAGCCCCCCCACCAAGCGCCCACCAGCTACCAAGGTTTATTACATGTGCCAATGTGTGGGTGCATGTGTGAAATGGCCTGCTACTTGGCGTGCTGTACAGCACTGCATGCATCTGTTTACCTACTCCAAGTATGTTGATGTGGCATTGTAGCAGCGCATGTGCAATGCCATGTTACACCGGTGGCCATGTACATGTTAGATTTTTCAATGCTTGCACGCAGGTCTGCGCCTGATCTCGGCACAGGACATGCTTTCACAGTGAAGGCCCACACGCTAAAAACAACACACTGTGTCAGGTAAACACTTCTGAAATATATGTCTACTCACCCACCGCTCAGTGAGAGACTCAGGTATAACTTACCAGCAGTCCGTGCAACATGATGTTGTGCTGCTTTGCAGGATTTCACCCGCCTCAACACCACCTGGGCTGCTGACACCAGCATGTCCGATCCCAACGAGTCCATCCTCTGCAGCGAACAGCACACACCCGCCACAAGCAATGGTGCTGGCACCGGCAGCGGCATCTACAGCACATCAACCGGCTCGGCTGCTACACCTGGCAACCATGATGCTGCACCGGCATTGCAGTGCGCGCCGCGTGACCACTGGTGGCACCGGCGCTATGCACGTCCCTACATGCCCCCCCTTCAGAAATCAGACCGGCACATGGTGGCCTTTCTGCAGCACCACGGCCTGCCAACAGGCGGGTGTGTTCCACTTGCCACTGACACATGCCCATCCCTGCCAGCGGCAGTGTCACAGGGAGCAGGGGCGCTTGCGGCAGTGGCGCTGTGTCACGGCACTGCGGCTGTGCGGAACAGAGGCATGGTGGGCTTTTGGGGAGTGGTGGCAGTCGTGGCTGTGGTGGCACGGTTAACCGTGTTGCGTAGACGGCCACCGGTTACTAAGGCAAAGACAGATTGAGCGGCTGTTTGCCAGTGGCGTCCGGCTGCTCAGCAGCATGTAGCACTCGGTAACAGCCATCAATGTGACGCACAATAGAATAATAAACTAAAGGTGTGTGCTGGGTGTTGGTGAGTAGGAGCCGTGTGGCTGACTGGTACGCGCCTCTGCTCATACGGGGTAATACCTTGACAAGTACCAGCTTGTGCCAGCTGGTTTGGCAACGCGGCATGTGGCAGGAGTTGGAGGCAGTGCAAGGTACGAGCACATTGACTGCTGCCAGCGCACCACCTCAAGCAGCGGCAGGAGCAGTGCAACACTGTTCGTAATTGTGGCTACCAGCAGCGATATACCGGCATAATGTATGATATATGTACGTGACACGACGTTCCATTGTATGTTATCCTGTGTAAGAATGGTGTGCCCAGGTTTTGCTGCGTTTGGTTTGTCCGCTCTCGCATGCTTGTGCGTCTGGCGCAGCAGCTGCAGTCACATGTGACTCACGCCCGACCTTGACACGTCCGACAGTGAGGTGGGTGATACAAGTTGAAGTTCGATCTCAGGTGGGTTGAAGTTTTGGAAGTTGAAGTTGGCGTTGTGCTGCATGTGTGCATGTTGAGGCACTGTTGTGAAGGCCGCGCCGTCACGACGTGCCCCAGTCACGGTGTACATGGCATTGGCGAACTGATTAGCTGCTACCACGGGGCGTGTCACCGACCCGACAGCGGTCAAAGTGGCTTCCGATGCTGCGTTCGTGCAGCAGCCTAGGCCTACTAGTACTTGGTAGCCGGTCTGGATGCGCCGTGTAGTACACACCAGTTTGACGGCGATATGACCGTTTGCCAACTTGGACAATGTGCATATATGCAAGCATCGCTGTTGGTATCGTGTGGTTGGGTACCCACACGCCGTGGCACTGCCTTAAATTTTCTGCATGCATTTGCTCCTCAAGCACTTTTCAAGAAGTACCGGTATGTGGTTGAAGTACTGCACTGCCGCAGCCACCAGTATTACCAATTGCTACTAGTAATTATATGATGTGCATGCACTGCTGGCAGGTGCAGTATACTGGGTACTACTATTATAGTACAGCTGTCTGGGCGTGGAGCGCTTGTTGGACCGCTGTGGCCTGTGCGCGCGGTGCCCTGGTGGCACTGCATGCGCGCTTTTGCCAGGCGGCGGGCGTGAAGGGCCATGATGTCCTGGTCCATGACCGGGTCAAGGGCGCG
>JAULBY010064299.1:0-10091 GCA_032358315.1 Ophiocytium majus | reverse complement strand
ACCTTTCATAGCAGACCCACCAACCTCTCCAGATGGCTTCCCCACACAACACCCTGTGGCTCTTGCACGCCCACAAGCGCAAATAAATAAAACTACGTAGTAGACACTTCTGTGGTACTACGTAGTACTAGCATAAAACAACCATGTACGTCGCAGTACTACAGTAGTATACCATGGTACTACTCTGCACCGAAACGCGCAAAAATTTCTGGGGGGCGCGCTACGAGCGCGTACCTTCTGCTCCCCATCGAGCGCCCACCCGCTGCGCGGCCGCAAGCAAGAAATACACACCGGCAATATGCCATCCTTGTCAAATACTAGAAGTAAACTATGGGAAAGTGCATACCTTTTGCTCGCCATCGAACGCCCACCCCGGCGGCTTCCCCCCCGCGTCCAGCGCCGCAAACGCCAGCGCAAACAGGTGTTTCGCGCGCCGCCGCAGCGCCGCCCTGTCCGTCCCACTGCCGCCCCCGCCGCTGCCGCCGCCGCCGCCGCTGTCACTCGCGTGCTCAGCAGTGGAGTCGCCGGGCAGTGGCAGGCGCAGCACCCACGCCGAGAGCACGCGGAGGCCCGCGATGAGCGCTTGGACGGCGTCGTCATCGGAGCTGCTGAGCAGGGTGTGGTATTTTAGTTGTTATTTTTGTGTATGGCGATTATGTGGGAGGTATGGCAGCAGGGCGGGGGCGGGCGGCGGCGGGGGGGAGCAGAGTGCGTGGTTAGAATGTTGTTGTGATATGGTGGTGATAATGGGGAAGGAAAACGTTGAGCACCCGTATTGGTACCATTGTTGTCATTGAATTATGTGGGAGATGTGAGATGGGGGCAGCGGTGGGGGGGGCAGGGGCAGCAGCAGGGCGAGCTGTGTGTGTTCAGACCTTTTGTTGTGATCTGGTGGTGATGATGGGGAAAGAGGGGTGTAATAGCACGCTGCCAGCCTGCACGTTGGACTGCTGCTCCTTGTATGCTGCACGCAAACCGCATGGGAGCGCTGCTGGCTGCGGTGTGCGTTGTGCGGACACAAAAACGTGTGTTGTATATACAGTACTACATACTTCGTAGTACCGTACATACTTGAGTAGATTTTCATGTGCGCACGTGCGCATCAGGAGGCACGGCAGTGGCACCCCTGCCCCCAAAACACAGGAACCGCCACAAATCTAGCCTACATGGCATACATGCACTTGTATATATACATACCACATATAGTATAAGATGTAATATACCATAAATACTGCATTGTATGAGTACATGCGTAGGCAAGCTGCTCCCCGCATGCAGGGTCAGCCGTGATGCGCACTGCTGATGGGAAGCGGCGGCAACTGCGCGGGAGCATGGTGGCTTCGACAACCCAGCGCCACAAACCGCGCTTCGGTAGGTGCGAGGGCCTTCTTCGTAGGCGGGGTCCCTTGCTACGTTGCCGCTTGCATGGGCTCACCGCCCGGTGGTGCGGCCCCTTTAACTTTAACCAACATAACAAAACACAGGAGCTGCCACAAAGCTAGCCTACATGCATGTGCAGGCACGCCAACGAACGGCCACTCCGCAATTGGTGATGGGTCACGGCGCATAACGTATTCTATACGTCATGCAAAATACGGCGTATTTCTACGCCCCAAAAACGCGATATACGGCGTATTTGCCGTATAAATACGTTCATCTGTGTAGCGTATACGGCGTATTTACATGCGCTATGCGGCGTATACTGCGAAAATTATACGCTGTGACCCATCACTATCCGCCATGCATGCAGTGCAGGCCGTCACACACCCATCGCTGCTGATCAGAGGCAGCGGTTACTCCGTCAAAGCTTCGGGGCGACCCCACACACACAAGTAAGACCGGTTGGTAATTGCACTCTGAATCATCCCTAGCCCTCAAGGACACTGACCGGCGCGTGTACGTGCGGGGGTTGTCTCATGCTTTTCACCAGGTGGACAAATCACCCCACAGGCTTCGGCCTGGCATTTTGCCCCAGCCACGGCAGTATCTGGGTTTAGCAGCCTTTTAGGCTTTTTTCACTTGAACAGCACTAGAACTAGATGATGAAGTTAACTACTTCGAAGCACACACTGCTGTCCTGGGCCTGGCGGCTCCGCCTGGTGCACCTCCCTGCCGCGCACAACGCTCATGTTCAGTACTTTGTTGCTTGGTTAAAAACACTTGAACAGTGAAGTTTGCTGTTGTAGTAGCGCAATACACACTTGAAGTAGTTGTTGAAGTTGTGAACCGCGCACATCTCCAGGGGTCTGGCGGCTCCGCCTGGTGCATCCTCGTGGCGCGCACAACAATCATATTTTGAGCTTGTAGCTGCTGTACTTGAAGTAGCGCGAGGCACACTTGAAGCTAATGTTGAAGCAGTAGCGCACCTCTGGTGCGCCCACCTCCCTGGCGCGGGCGGCACTCATTATGAGCATTAGCGGAAGTAACTGTAGTACTTGAAGTAGCGCAACACATTACTTGAACTGACACACTTGAAGTAACAGTTGAAGATGAAGCGCACCTCTCCAGGGGTCTGGCGGCTCCGCCTGGTGCATCTCCCTGGCGCGCACAAATTCATCATTCATGGTTCAAAAGTTGAGTGTAGCTGCTTTGACTTGCAGTAGTGCAGGGCACACTAGTAAATGTTGAAGTGGTAGCGCACCTCGCGGTGCAACTACCTCCCTGGCGCACGCGGCGCTCATGAGCATTAGTTGAAGTAACTGTAGCACTTGAAGTAGTGCAGCACATGCTTGAACTGACACAATTGAAGTCACAGTTGAAGTTGCAGCACCTCTCCAGGGATCTGGCGGCTCCGCCGGGTGCATCTCCCTGGCCCGTGCAATCCATCATTCATTGTTTCGAGTTGAGGTAGCTGCTGTACTTGAACTAGCGCAAGACACTATTGAAGTATATGTTGAAGTTGCATCTCACGTCTCCGGGGGTCTGGCGGCTCCGCCTGGTGCATCTCCCTGGCGCGCGCAAATCATCATTCTCTAAAGTTGAAGTAACTGCTGAACTTGAAGCAGTGCGATACACACTTGAAGTACATGTTGAAGTAAATGTTGAAGTCAACAGAAGTAAAAGCGCACCTCTCCAGGGGTCTGGCGGCTCCGCCTGGTGCATCTCCTTGGCACGCGCAATGACCGTCTGCCGGTGTGCCGAGATTCGCCCACGATTCTGCGCACTTTCGGCCTTCACGAGCTGCTCACGACAGCGGCAGCACACAGCGCACAGCAGCAGTTTCGACAGTTTCACAGGTGAGATAAGATCCCCCACCTCAGTGACAATGGCGGCGGCACAAGCGTCAATTCTTATGCCAGCCAGCAACGGCGTAGCGGCACCGGTGACCAGCACTAAAAACTGCTCAGCCTGACGGCTCATCCCCTTTTACAACTTCAACTTCAAGTTCAAGTTCAACTTGCACTTTTGTGGCTCATCCCCCCTTACCGGAGCTGTGCGTTCCTCTGTGTGCGCGTGTGTGTGGCGGCCGCACAAGCATCAGCTCGTATGCCAGTCAGGGATGGCGCAGCGGCAGGAGGGACCGGGCGGGATCAATGTTTCAATTTCAACTTCAACTTCAGCTTCAACTTGCACTTTCGTGGCTCATCTCCCCGTACTGGAGCTGTGCATCCCTGTGTGTGTGTGTGTGTGTGTGTGTGTGTGTGTGTGTGTGTGTGTGTGTGTGTGTGTGTGTGCGCGCATTTGTGTGTGACCCGCAGATTTACAACGATTCCGTAGATGTGGACCCATGAACCTGCACCTTCCGCGTGGTCCCGCCACATAGTTCAACTTGAAGTTCTCACCTACTTCAACTTGAAGTTTTGCCTACTTCAACTTGAGGTGCTGTTGTGTGTGTGTCTGTGTGTGTGTGTTTGTGTGTGAGTGTGAGTGTGTGCGTCTGTGTGCCCTCGAGCCCTGGGCAAAAGGGGAGATGAGCCGTAAGGCTGAGCAATTTTTGCGAGCGTCACCAACACGCGGGCAGACACCACTTCCTTGCTGGCGGAGCAGGGAGCGGCTGTAGCGACCCGCGTGATACGGGCTGGGCTAGCAACCCACCCACCCTCCCGCTAGCCCCTGGTGACGGGTGCGGTCTGGTGTTGCGGAGGGGATGGCGTCATTTTGGGCGAAAGGCGGCAGTTGTACACCACAGTCCGGATGTACCGTCAGCCCACTCCGAAACTGATGTACAGGGGTAGCCTGCGTGTTCGCTATCTCGGACGTAGAGTGCAGTAGCATGTGCTTACCGCACATGGAACAGTTGAAGTCCAAGTATTGAAGTTGGTGCCATAGGCTACCCGGGCATGTTTGATATGCCAGCTGTGAGGGAGGGGCTCCAGACGGCAGTACTTCAGAAGTATATCCTATGGCGGGCCGGCCTGCCCACTTGGACGCCCCGCTCGCCTCTCGACCTGGCTCCGGTGGTGGTGGCCCCCCCGTGTCGGTGTGTGTGTGGCAAAGGTGCGACCAGCCCCCATGGTGTGCCAGCTGTGCACACGTCATTTCATGTACCACATACTAGTAGTACTTCATATGAATATTTATGGTAAGTCACATACATACATATGAAGTACTACTACTCCTGTTGTACTTGAAGTACTGTAAAGTAGTGAGGTATGATAGATGTCTAAGATGTGTGTTACCTTCGCCTGACAGCTTGGGTAAGAAAGGTACCACCAGCACTAACGAGCCTCCCATAGGGACAGTCTTTTACTTGAAGTATTTGTGAAGTAGTGAGGTACTTCTGAAGTATGCTGATTATGTACAGTCTACATCAGTAGCTGCTCCTGGCGGTGAGGCAACAAGAGGTGCTGCGGCGGCAGCAGCGCAAGAGCGCTTTTCTGTTTAAATGGGCTGACCACACGTGCCTCCACGCGGCAATACACAAATCTGCACCGAAAATGCCACACTAGGGAGCCGCCGCTCCAGGTGCCGGCCCAGTTTTGGCCCCTGCATTGCAGCACGCACGGCTGGCTTTTGGTGGCACCGCACAAGTAAGCCCTGTTGGTAGTTGTACTCTGACTCATCCCTAGCCCTCAAGGACAATGACCGGCGCGTGAAGGTGTGGGGGCTGTCTGGTCCTTTTCACCAGGTGGACAATCACCCCACAGGCTTCGGCCTGGCATTTGGCCCCAGCCACAGCAGCATCTGGGCTTAGCAGCCTTGTAGGTTTCTTTCACTCTTTCTAGTGTGCTACTGTACTGCTCTTGGAGTATGCAAATGAAATGGTACATGCAATACATATACTTACTGTATATGTACACATATACATATATACTTCGGTGCCTACATACTTCTGTCACTAGACGGCGCCCGTTGCCGTTGCGGTGCACCACTTCCGCCAGTCACAACACAACTAGCACTTGGGATGACTATTGGTGCTGCTGCTGCTGCTGCTGCTGCTGCTACTGCTGCGTCTGCTGCTGCTGCTGCGTGTGGACGCGTAGGCGCAGGTTCACCAGCCCAAAACCGATATCGACCCGTCCACTTCTGCGCAGCGCGCGTGTTTGTCAGCGCACACGGTTGCTGGTGTTCCTTGACAACACACGTAGTGTAGGGACCAACACTGGGTCGGAAAGTGCGGTGGCGGTTCCCTAGTGTGGCACTGCTGCCGCGTCACTCGAGAGGGACAGCTGGTGAGGCACACCGGCAACATAAGACACTTCAGAGCAGCAGCAGGCGCTCCTAGCCAACCATGCTGGGCTTACCTTGGCAGTCAGTGTGTTCCTGAGCAGCATCTTGTCGTGCTTGCTGATGCGGGCCAGCCCCCGCTCCCGCAGCCTCTCCAGTGACTGCTCTCCGCTCCGCACCGGGTCCGCGCCCTTGTGCGCCATGGCTGCCGCCGGCTCTGCTGCCGTCGCCAGCCACGGCTGCTCCTGCTCTTGCCTAGCTGCTCTCCTGCGGGGCTGCTACTGGGGGAACCGTGGTGCTGCGGCCGCGGCAGTCACGCCCGTGGTCCCTCCTAGGGACCAGCAGCGGACACTCCACGCCAGCCACCTGTACTGCGTCAGTGGAGCCAGAGGGGTGCTTTGCGCGCATTCGCCGCAATGCTCTGCTCGGCGGTGGTCACGAGCTCGGGCCGGCTGGGGGGACGGCCCACAGTCTGTGACAGTGTGGCAGTTACAAAGTAACGTGTGAGTGCTCGCTGCAGCAGCAACATGTTAACAGCGGCAACAGCAACAGCACCAGCACCGGCACCAGCGGCAGCAACAGCACCACCGGCAGCAGCAGCAGCAGCAGCAGCACCGGCACCAGCGGCAGCAACAGCACCACCGGCGGCAGCAGCAACAGCATCGCACCGACTAAGCCGCGCATGATATGGTCGTCTGCGCTTTTGGAGAGGCAGCATTTCACAGGGGTGGGGGGATCGGTCACCGGTCACGGACAGGAAAAGTGAACCAGTTTTTCTGCAGTCCGCACGCCACCCCGCAGCAGCCCAGGCCGGCGTGGATGCCGCTAGTACTGCGCAGGTGGGTAGCCTGTGAGTGTGTCTGCGATGTTCCAAATCAGGGGGGCGCCTGGCACCCAGTCGGCAGCAGCACTGTTTGGCAGTAGCCGCTTCAAACTGCGTTGTCAGAGTTGAACTGAACACCTGCTGCTGCCGTGCCGGCGCCGAGCATTGGCACCCTGGCTGCGAACACTGATTTGGGCGCTACGCTGCCGTAGCATGCGCAGCAAGGGGTGCCCGGCACCTGCCGGTTTGCGTTGCCCAACAAGAAATGCTGTCGCACGCACGCGCTGGCAGCAGCGAGATCGCACTCCGCTGGCAATGCATCGCCAAGCTTAGCAAAGAGGGGTACGCAGCAAGTCCTGTACTATCACAGCAGCGAAAGCAGCAGCAAAAAAGCTCCTGCCAGCTCGGCGTTGCGTTTTTTTCCAGCGCACACACTGCTGCTGCTGGGATTGGCTGTGCGCTGCCGAATATGCAACGCCGGAATGGCGATGCCGCGCCAAACAACACCACCGCTGGCAGCTGCGCAGTGAAAAGGGGTAGCCCAGGAGCCTTACTGCTGTTCTGCAACGTGGCACCTGCGCCACCAGCGTGTGCGGTGCTGTCGAGCTCTCTTCTCTCCCCCCTCCCTTTTTTCCTTTTTCCTTTATTTTTTTGGCCGACAAACCCACTCTTGTAAAAAATTGCCGCTTTTGGGGTGTGCAGGAGTCGTTGAAGTAGCTTTCCCCAGTTTAGTGCACATGCGCGCAGGCTTCCCGCGCCCAAGCTTGAGAAAGTGCGTACTGTATAGTCTACATGCATGTATGTGACAGCACATATTTCAAGTACGTAAAATTTGAATCTACAGTAGGAACGATGAATTCTAGGTGTGCCCACCCATAGCAGCCGTCACTGTCGTAGTGGTGCCCCGCGCAGCAGCGGCAGCGATGCACCACATGACTCTCGGGATGCGGCCACAGCAAACCACGTACGATGTAGGTGCAGGCGAAAAAAAAAAAGCAGGTGTGTGCGTGGCCAGAGCAGAGATGCTCAGCCGTGGACCAGTCCTGGGCAATGGTCCCCGAACGGAACAGTCACTAACAGTCAGCACCGCCGTCCGAGCAGGGGAGCTGCAACAGTCACCCTGGGGTGCAACCCATGCAAGGGGTGAACAGGAGCAACAACAGCGCGTACAAAGGCAGTAACGGATGGCGTACACCATTGGGGCAGAAGCAAGTGTCAGTGGCACAGAAGCGGGCATCTGCAGCAGACGATGGTGCTGGCTCTGGCGACCCGTGCATAGGGTCATGACTGCGATAGCAAAGCCACGAACACTTGAAGCCTCACCTGTGCGGAGTACTCTTATTAAACCCCGCTTAGGGCGCGGAAAGCCCTTTGCACACGGTGCGTGTGACCAGAAAAAGGGACCAGACAGGTAGCAAGAAAGCTGGCAATTCTCACTCAGCTCTCCGTACTCTAAGGAAAACCTGGCATGTTGCAGAGCACTACTCTAACGGATTACAGCCCCATGTCCCAGGCCATGGTGTACTAGTAGGTACAGCAGAGCAGCAGAGGTTAGCCCACACGTGCGTGGCAAGCCCGCCAGAGCTTGTGCCACCCGCGGGCTAACCATCTGCTTGCAGCTGCTGCTCCAGCTCCGTCCTCATATACTATTACTGAAGTGTATATCACTAGTAGTAGTACTTCGAAGTATACTATAGTACTTCTGAAGTACAGTATATGTGAGTGAGTACTTCTACCAAACCCAGCCTGGGGCGAGGAACGTATTGTGGGCATGCCTCGGCCACCAGCGCATAGAAACGGAGCATCATCCCACTCCTGACACAGTCGCAGAGGCTGGAGATCAAGTGTGAATCAGGTGCTCCTAGCAGCCGCACGCTGCCACCGATGAACCTCTGGCCACCAGATTCCAGATACCTGTCAAATACTTTGTGCAAGAGACCTAAAAGGCTGCTACTTTGTATGCGCACCTAGTTTAACTCTGTAGAACTGTAATCCAATAGGGGTATCTTGTGCCTCCAGGGTATGCCACGGCTGCGAGTGTAGTAGCACTCAGTGACTGCCTCTGTGCCACCCAAAGGCTGGGACCAAAGCTGCACAGGTGCTGGCTACCCTGCTCCGAGTCCTGACATGTGCACCTCTGCGCATCGGCAGCTGCTGCACTCTAAAAAATAAGTTGGTGCCTACGCAAGCTGTGGTGTGCCACATTTGCTGCAGCCGTGTCAGCCCAGCATTACCCCCCAAGGCGGCTTGCATCCTAGACTGTTGCAGCCTGATGAATAGGTCGCCCTGATGACGGTGAACGTCAACTTCAACTCCGTGCTGGGCGTCAACTTCAAGTCTCTCCCGTTGTTCGATTTCAAACGTGCAGTCAATTCGCACCCTCAACACTCGAGGGTCAATCCGAGCTGCCCCGCGAACTGCCACACAGCCCCCAGCCGCCTGGACACCGCTGGCGTGAGGTGAGCCCCCGCTGACGGCCCTGCTTGTTCCGCAGCCCCCTCCTGCCTCTCGCAGCAGCCCTCCTTGTTCGCTTGACAGGTTTGCCTCCCGCCTGCCCGACGGTGCTGTGGCGGCGTCATGGTTTTGTTGCTCCTGGTGTGCTGACACCTGGCTGCCCCTGTGCCCTGTGGCTGTTGGTCCTGACGGCTCACTACCTTAGCCGCAGCGACAGCAGCAGCCATGGCGCCCCGCGCGGCCGCCGCCGCCGCCAGAGCCAAGTTTGCCTCCATCGCCAGCGGTCAAGACGTGTCTGAAGACGAGGCAGCGTGCGATGCCAGCAGTGACGAGTCAACAGCCGATGCCGCCGGCACCAGCAGTGCTGGGAAGAGGAAGGGCAAGAGGCCATCTGCTGCCGCACCTCCAGCGGCAGCGGCAGGTGGAGGGGCATGGGCCGGTGCAGGGGTGGCGGCGGCGAAGGGCAAGGGAACGAAGAGAGCCGGCTCAGCCGCGGGAACGGCAGCGGCAGCGGCAGCAGGGACAGGGGCAGCGGCGGATGCCAAGGGCGGGGCAGAGAAGCTGCTGGGCATTGAGAAGGACCCCATGGGCTGGGCGCAGAGCGTCATGGAGGTGGGTGGGCGGCCGTTGTCATGCTTCTGAGGCCGGCGGGGGTGTCGGGCTCGCTTAAGCGAGGTCGTTCGTTCGTCATGCGTGCATGCAAATTTGACGTGCGCTTTAAACACATTTAGGAGCATTTGTGGCAGCAGGCGCTGTGTGGATGGTTGGGCAGCATTGCGACCGCACACTCGGCCATGCACTGTTCCCGTCGGAGACCCCCTCAGAGCATAGCGGTGTTGGCACATGTGCAAGTTGAAGTTGCCACTCATGTTGAAGTTCCTCAAGTGCCTTGAACACGTGCACGTGTTGTTGCATCGCAACGAGACCTCGCTGTGTGCGCCTCACACACAACACAGCAAGCGGGTATGTCATGTCATTCACGTCAGTGAACTGCCATGTGCGCCCGTGCCGGCCTGCATGCACCCACGACACCAGTACCCCCCCCGTTACACACACACAACAAGTGATATCTGTTGCCGTGATGTGCCATGGCCCATGTTCGCTCAAGTGCGCGCTGCCCCCTCCCCTCCCCTTCCCCACCCTCTGCACACAAAACGTGTGCCATCTATCTCCGTGATGTTCCCTTGCGCTGCCCCCCCCCCCCCTC
>JAULBY010064288.1:0-10092 GCA_032358315.1 Ophiocytium majus | reverse complement strand
ACACAGGTCATAGCACTGCGTACTGCTCAGCACTTGTGTGCTGTACACAGCCACATCCTTCTAGCATCATGACCGGCTTACGCACAATGCCAATACCATAACAAGCGCAGCATTCAGCATTATCTGCATTGGACAGCGAGGGCAGTCAGACAAAGTGGGACGAGATGCTGCCCGTGTGCGTGGCTGGACTATAGGATGGGACTTTCGTGATTTCTTTGGCACGCAGTTGCAGAGCTGGGATGCGTCCGTGTTTGGGCCGTGGGTTGACGGCGACAGCCAGCTCACATTCAAAGTGGAGGTTAAGCTGTAGCTCAGCACCGCGCCGTGGGTTGACGGCGACAGCCAGCTCACATTCAAAGTGGAGGTTAAGCTGTAGCTCAGCACCGCGCCATCCGTAAGCGGCGGTTTTCCTCTGCCGCTACTTGAGCTGCACCTCTGTGTATCTAGTTAGCCTCACAAAGGGCTCCCACAGAGTGCTGTTCACGCTTGAGGTGCACAGCACTGCAACAGGGTTGGCATGCTATGCGGCGCGCTTGCACATGGGCCGCAGCGGCGCCCCTGAGTCGATCTGGCTGCAAAAATACATCTTGTGCCATATATACACCCGTGGTAGTGCATGGTGATTGTGGCCGTGTTTGCACCCGTGGTGGTGTATGGCGATTGTGGCTGTGTTTGCAGGAAGTCCGGGAACGCGTCCTTACGGCCTTGCCGCCTTTTAAAAAAAGGCTTTGTGCCCCTTGCTGTTGGTGCTTTCACTCCTTGTCCCATATTCACTGAAATGTCGTGAGCATGCCAGTAGCCACTTGGCAACTTTTGAGTATATCTGTGTCATGGTGCAAGCGCCGCAACAAGTGCACCACGGTTCACAACATTGGCACTACCTGTAGCCACTTGGCAACTTGTGAGTATTTTTGTGTCATGGCGCAAACGACAGTTTCAACCCTCGCTGCAGCGCTGACAGGATTCTGAGCCTGTCTGCTGAGCATGCATACACATATGCATGTCTACATGTGAGAACAACTGCATGTGAGAACCTGCAGAGCTGATGCTTGTTCTATTCTGGCAGCTGTACTGTGGCTGCCTGCATGGTTAATAATCACTCCAAACACGGGCACAGACTCTGGTGTCTTCTGCTGCCTGCCCTGCACACTGCAGTGACCTGCTAGTCGCCACTTTATCAGAGGCGAGGCTCTCTGCGCAGGCTTCATCATGGAATGACACAAGGGGCAGGCGTGCCTGGGCCGCAGAAGCGCTGCCGAGGTCGCCACAGCCATGGATGGCCTAAGGTCTCCAACTGCCGCCTGGCGCACCCAGATGGGGCAGCTGGGGCAGGATCCGGAGCAGCTGGCGCAGCAGTTTTCCAATGCCAGGGATGCGCTGAGCAGGAGTGCCATCCGGGAGAAGCTGGTGCGGCAGCTGCTAGTTGGGGTGGCAGAGTGGCAGGTGGCGCTGGTGCTGCTGGTCGTCAGGGAGGGGTCACAGCGTGGCGAGCGGCTGCAGGCTTTTGAGCACTTGCGGCTGCGCCAGATACTGCTGGACGCATTTGGCGGGTAGCACTGCTGCCAGTGTCGCATGCGCATGCGCAGCACTGTGGTGCGCTGGCACAGCTGGAGTGCTTCAGCTAGTGGTGTGTGTGCTGAACATGCACATGACTTCACCTTGTACGTCAGTACCCCAACTGTGGGGTTGTGCAGTGCTAACGGGACTGGCACGCCCTACGCATGGCTGTGACCAGCAGTCCGTCCAGCCATGCTGCAACCCAGCCGCAGCTGGAAAATGCTGGCACAGCGAGGTGCTGGCCGCAGTCGGACACACACGCGCACGAAAATGTGGCCTCACCTCAATTAGTCTGGCATAAGCCATTGAAGGTGGGGGAAGCGGGGGGGGGGCAGCTGCATGCAACCCAGGAACAGGCCTGTGTGAGGCATTTGTGACATGGCATGCAATGCGTTGGCATGAGTGGCATGTGTGCCACTACTAAGTACCCAGCTGAGAGGCAGCACAGTTGCGTGCCAGCTTGTGTCACCACAGTCATTGTGGTGAAATGACACGGTCAAGCGATTACTGTGTGCTCACACATGTTTCATAACTGCCTGTTTTAAATTATTGCCTGTGCTCTGTACTGTGACCTTGCCGCATATGTCACGGATGTGATTAGGGTTGTCGCTGTGCACGCACGCGGGTGGTGCTGCAGTAGCTGTGCAGCGTCATGTCTGCCGCACTGCCTGGTGGTCTCCAAACTGCCAGCGGCGGCGAATCGCTAGTCCCGCTTGCGACTAGCAGACTTTGCGCGCTGTGAGCTGGCACAGCCACGGTACTAAACCAAGGGACAGACAAGAAGGTTGTGGCAGTCACTGCAGCAGTCGGAGCCAGCCACCTAGACCGCTGCCACAGTACCTAGGTATGTGCCAGCGGCAACAGTTAATACTGTTCTTTTGTCGGCTTGGCAGCTACTTTAGTGTTGCAAACATGCCTACCGGTGTTGGTACCGCAAGAGAAACACAGCAACCACCTCGCGCGCTCGAGTACGACGGCACATGCAACCCACTGCACCATAATCGGCATGTGCACAGTGCCAACGGCCCAGGTCACCTCTGTTGACAATGGGTATCATACATTCATACATACATCTCCATGGCAATGACGATAGAGGATGCACGCGCATGTGCTATGTATGCGGCATATTTGGTTCGCTCGTACAGAACCTGTTGCTGTTGCAACCATGGTAGATGCGCATCGATGCCACTGCCAGAGGGGTGCCGTATGTAACCGCCTGATGCACTATTCACACCGTGTGTCACAAGAGAGGGCTGACGGCACAAGCCAGCACTAGTATGTCAATCCTCCGCGACTGCCCGCCGCAGAGTGTCGCAGCACATACAGCATGCCATGTGCCTGGCATACCAACAACCTGAGTAAACACCCAAGTCGTCCAAGTTGCCCCCCGTGTACCACGGCGCCAAGTGGCTCACTAGCTGTGCGCGCATCACTCACTGCCGCTGTCGCCAGCACACTGCTGCTCCCCAGTGTCGCCGCCGCTGCCGCTGCCCACAACAAAGGGGGACGGGGAAGCGGGGGGGTTTGATGGCACCTCTGTGGCGGCCTCCGACTTGGAGAGGAAAGAGGCATGCTGTTGTAGGGCCGCCGTGCTGCTGTCTGTGTCGCAGCGCGCGCCCACGTTGACTATGGACAGCAGCTTGCTGAAGGCGTCTCCCACACCTGCGTGCGTGCGCAGTTCGGAAAGGTACAAAAGTCTGTCACTTACTTGAAGTATGAATGCTGCAGAGTAGTAGTTGTGTCATGTATGCTCACTGGTGTCAAAGCAGCACACAGTGACCGATGTACGTGAGAGCAGGCGTGGTGTGCGCACCATGTAAATGCGCACGCACTACATAATGCACCGCATCGCATGTGTGCAGGTGCTTCACCAGTAACACATTGCTGTCCGGTGTGGCAAGCATGTGTAGCGGCACAGCTTCTACGGACGCACTGGTGCTGTACCTGTGCCTCAGCATTATTCTCGGCAGTTCGACCAGTCTGCATAGACACTGCTGCCACTCTCGTCCCAATTCATGCGCGCATGGTTGGTGTTACCCCACGCTCGGTATTCGACTTTGGCGCCAACGCTTTCAGAAATTATCATTGAGGTGCCTGTATGTGCTTGTATGAAACTCCGCTTAGGGCCTGGAAAGCCCTATGCACATGGCGTGCACGTGACTGCAAACAAAATCATGACACATGCTGACCTGTAATGTACTAGTGGGAGTGTGAAAACATGAGGCTCACCGGGCAGTGACTTGAGCTGCGCAGCATCTGTGGGGACCTTGCCATCGAAGCGCTCCAGCAGCGCCTTGCTCGCGCCTACCAGGTACCCTGCCTTTGCCTGCACAAGCACAGACAGGTTTGCCGCGGCAGTTTTAGTTCACCAAGTGCAGACATGGGGACTGTAGGTAAAGAGACTATACTCCACGACTGCATAGACACGTGCATGGTAGTATGGTTCATATTCGTAGGGGATGTGCCAGCGTGTATGCAAAGTACTACTTGGCAACAAAGTATCACGCTTCAGAAGTGGTACACACATGTAGAAATTTCCACAAGAAGTGCGTGTGTAGCACGTACTTCAAGTATGCATGCACCATTGGGAATGTACTTCGAAGTATACTGTACATTCCCGCCGTGCATCGCCACACATTACCCGTTCGACAAAAGGGACGGATCAAGCTTTCGCTCCACGCACCTAGAAGCACAAGTACAAGTCAGAAGTAATGCGCCAAAAAATTGCATGTACGTCAAAAGTATGTTGAGTTGTTGGGGCGCGTTGGGGGTCCAGACACCGCAGTTGTTACTGCTGCCGAGCCGCGTCCAAGTGCTGTCCTCCAAACCGCCCACACAAAATTCCCACACACGTGTACACTCACCAACAGAAGATGATTCATCATCAATACTACCTGTAGTACTTCTAAGTAGTTTGTTTTCGTGTGGCTGAAGCTGAAGTCTCAGCCCAAATGCGGCCAGCTAGTGTGGCTCATGTACGGTCAACCAGCTTTTAAAGACATGTGCATAAACACATGTGGATGATACTCGAAGTACTTCAAGTATGCTGCATGCGTTGGGCAGGTGCTCAAGTTAAACTTCGTGGAACCCTGTGCACGGCATACGTGCAACACCAAACACAAACACTCTTACTGGAGTGTCACACATGCACGCGCTGCTGCAGCATCACAGTACCCCTGCATTCCACTGCACCAATGAGCGAGGACGGTGCCCAGCAGTCACCTTGTTGTAGTGCACGCAGCTGCACAGACGCTCAAGCTCCCGCTGCTCCATGGCAGCAATGGTGTCGGCGGTGAAGCCCCCTGGCAGCGCCCGCAGTCGTGACAGCGCCGTCGTCACAACCGACGCCTGCGCGCGGCTGCACAGCACGACTGCGCACAGCACCTGCGGCACCAGTGCTCAGCAGCAGCGGTGGCATAAGGTGTGAGCGCGTTTTGTTACGGATCTGCTCTGCGCCAGCCAGGCTGCCAGTTCGAGGCAGGGCAGCCATCATGCAGCAGCGCTTGCCCGCCAGCAACCAGCAGCTGTTTCGGAAGTACTGAAGGCTACATTAGGTGCCAGGCAGCGGCACACACAGCGATGTGACACACATCCGGGTTGAGTAAGAAAGCACTGCTACGGTTGCTGCTCAGTACCCTAGCGACAGGCCCGAAAATACATGACTCATGTAACATGAGCAACATACAACTGCCTGCCTACTACGTAGTACATGACAACGCTCCTCAGCGGCGGGAGAACGGCTATGAACAGCAGTTTTGCAAGTGGGCAGAAGCCAATATGACAGAGGTTTGCCGGAATGGCAGGAGCGCAGCCTACAGCGGGGGGGGGGGGGGGGGGGGGCAACCGATCCTGAATGCACAAATATTGCAAAGACAAGTGAGGAGATCATATTGCAACCATATGTAGGAGTGATTGTAGAGTACTTTACCTGCGCTGTGCCTTGCCAAACCAAATATTGCCAAACTGCCACCAGTCCACCTGGCTCTGCTATGCACCTGACACAAGGTGCACCAAACTTCCCCTGTATCATAGCGGCAGCTTGGGAGTTGCTTACTACACAAGTTTTGCCATGGACGAATTTACGCTACCTGTGATAAGGCACCGTTTCTGGCAACCTCTGTGCCACGAGGAGTCCATACCAACGAGTACACTCGCATAATAATTACTACAGTAGTAAATAACAAATTGGCTACCCTAACCCACCCAAACGCCTCCCCGTTTGCTGCATGCACCTGAGCGCACGTGCACGCCGCGCTGGACAGCATGCGCGCCTGCGGCAATGTCACTCCGGCGGCACTGGCCGTCCTAGAAAGCTGCTTGTCGTTACGTTTTTCAACTAGATAGAAAGCTTCGCAGTGCGTCTCCAAAACGAGCCCCGCCCCCTTTCTTCTA
This sequence comes from Ophiocytium majus, assembly GCA_032358315.1. NCBI lineage: Eukaryota > Xanthophyceae > Mischococcales > Ophiocytiaceae > Ophiocytium > Ophiocytium majus. The sequence goes on along the minus strand of JAULBY010064288.1, from coordinate 4,143 downwards.
CTTCTCTTCAGACCAAAAACCTAATCATTTTAACAAAAGGCTAACAGACACCAAAGGTGGTGTCTACTCGGAAGGGAAAAGGCACCTACCTGGAAGCGCTGTACCTCTCTGGGCACCCCGCGCTGCGCCATACCCTGCCACTTGCTCACCAGCGCCTCCAGCTCCCTCCCCTTCATCCGCTCCAAATCATCAGGATCCAGGCATCCCTCCTTCGCTCGAGAGCTACGCCCCGGCCCCGCTGCTGCTGACGCTCCTGGCCGCTTGCCACCACCAGCTCCCTTACTGGCAAAGCCGCCACCGCTGCTGCCGGCAGCTCGGTGTGCCTCGAAAAAATTGGTTACGAGCGCGGCGCAACGCTTGGTGGGCGGGGGCGGCGCGCGCTTGCGCGGGGGGGAGGTGTGCTCAGCAGCAGGGGGGGACAGCTGCTCAGCAGCAGGAGTGGCGGCGTGGCTGTGCTCAGCAGTCGGGGGGGGAGAGTGGGGGGAGGACCAGCATGCTTCGCGCTGCGCACGTGCTTTGCTGAGCCAGTCGTTTGGTGGTGTGGCGGCGGTGGGCGATGCTGCGGTGCTGGCTGGCCGTTTCCGTTTTAGGGTGCTGCTGCCTGGAGCAGCAGCGGCGCGTGTGCTTTTGGAGGAGTGTGCTGATGCTCGGGGCGGAGTCGAGGCTGGGGCAGGTGCGGCGCTGAAGATGTCAGCGACGTCGGCATCAGTGCTCGCAAAAGCCGCAAAGGGGTTGAATGACGCCTGTTGCTGTTGCTCTGGTGCCTCCTGCGCAGCATGCTGCTGCTCCGCTGCTGCTGCCACTGTCATGCCTTGCGCTGCCGCTTCACCCACGCTGTCGGCGGCGTTGGCATGATTTTGCTGCGGCTGCCGCACCGCGCGAATAGCGAGTGCATCAGCGGCAGCGTCTTCGGCCTCAGCGTCGCTGTCTAGTAGGTCCACCACTTCGAATTCACTGTGTTGCTGCTCTCGCTGGTGCTGCGGCTGCTGTTTTGCAGGGCTGGCGTTGCTGCTCCCCCCGCCTGCACCGGCACTGCCGCCGCCGAAGAAGCGGGATGCTGAGGGACTGGCCGCTGCCATAGTCACCAGCCTCACGCGGGTTGGCGCAGTGGTGCCGGGCACTGCTGGCTAGGCTGTGTGTGTATTTTTTGGTGACTGTGTGTGTCACGAACTTCAACAATAATGTTGCTGCTCAGCAGTAACATATTTTCTGCAGCGGCTGCATGACCATGACACCCGCGATGTGAGGAAGCGGTGTGGGCGGTGGTGTGGCAGGAGCGTGCAGGAGCGCCGGCGACCAAGGCGGGTGAGCAGCATCATGGGTGGGGAAGATCCTGCTGCAGCCGCAGGCGATGAAACCGGGCCTTATGTGTGGTGCGTGCACACACCATGTGGCGGCATTGGGTGGCATTGTCGCTGCTGTCGGCGTGCTGGATGCCTGTGTTACGTTACCCAGCTGCCGCTCCTAGCGAGTTGCGTTGCTGCGCTGCTGCCATGCTGCTGCAGCTTGCGAAGTAGGGCAAGCATGGACAAGCTCTCACGCGCAGCTGCGCAATGTCCAACTCAAACTCTGAAGCAGCAGCAGCAAGCAGTCATTGGTCTTGCATTCACTGACAAGTACAGATACAGTGAGATACGCTGCCTCTGTGATCCATCCATTGCCACCGGTATTTCAGAATCGCCCAGTGTGTTGCATGGTTGATGACAGCGCCTACATGGAGCAATCTCTGGGCGCCCACAGTGTCAGTGCCGACACCCTTCCCCCTACGCCTGTCGTCTGCAAGGCTGTGTGGTGCTGTGTCAGCCACAGCCGCTAGTGTGGATGAAACCTGGTGCAGTATATGCTACTATAATCATGCTTGACTATGTTTTCATGTACCTCAAAGGCCACCTGTGATGCACAGCTTGGCTTACAGTGAACAATGTGTAACAGTTGTACACAACTTGTGAAGACATCGGACAAGTATACCTGGCAGCCTTGCTCCTGCGCAACCTCAGCCGCGCTTACGCAATCGGTGCTGGCGGCATTGATGCCAAGGCAATTCCTGCTGTCCCACCGCTGGTGCACACACGCAGCAGCAGCCTCTGCTGCTGGTGAGCACACTCCACTGCTGAGCCGCTGTTGCGTGCCTACGCTGCTTCTTGCCCCACAGCGCGATGGACCTGCGCTACCCATCATCTGCTGCAGCCGCTGTGGCCAAAAGTTCACTTGAGGTAGACGAGGAGCTCCAACCGCATAAAGTCAAGAGGACCATGCGGTTGGAGGGGGCGACGCTCCACGTGTAAGTTCAACTTCAACACCCTAGTTCAACTTGTGTGCCTGCAGTTTTAGCTTCGTCTTGGGGTTTTGACCACAAAGAGTCAGTATGCTGTCAGCCGAGCCCATTGACGATATGCTTCACACCATATGGCCGATCATGTTTACACATTCCCTGTTGCAGGCTTGTTTCAGCGAGAATGCCACATTCACACACCTTTTACCCCCGGCCATCTTCTGCTAATTCTCCGAACAATCAACACTCTGTCATTTTTTTTCCACAGCTGCATGGCCTGTGCCAACTTTATGCACCAGCCGCTGAAAGTGTGCCGCCTCCACAACACATGCCTCCTCCTTGTTTCTTGCCTCTTGCTTGTCATAAACGGTACTGTTCTATCTGTTCAAAACCTCAGGCCCTGTGCAAGCTCTTGTGCACCAACACTGTTAAAACTCCACCCTCCAAAACACACCCCGCAAGCCCCTCTGTAACCTTTCCACTCACACCTGCGGCGCCACACCAGTCCTGTGTGAAAAAACACCGGCACGCCTGCCGCTTGCAAACCCCCTTACCACAGGTGGCTACGCCAGTCCCGTGTAACGCCTGCGCGCCTGCCGCTTCCCCACCACCTCCCGCAGGCGTTTTGCAGCAAAGGAGGCCAAGGTGCTGCGTGTGTCGGTCAGCACCTTCTGCGATGCGGCCGCCCTGGTGTCCCGCACCATGCTGGAGTTTGACACCGCACACGGCGGCGCGGCGCCCGCGCGAGCCTGAGACCCAAGGCAGCAGCCCCACTGCCAGGCACACACGCGTGCCTGCAAACCTGCAGAAGTGAGGCAGCGGCGGCGGCACTAGCAGGAGTGGTGGCGGCCAGGGGACAGCGGCAGCGGCAGTGGCAGCAGCAGCCGCAGCGATTGCGAAGGCGCATTTGGTGCGGTGATGTGTGGCGCCTGAGCCCCAGGTGTGTGCTGTTGTGGGTGTGGCAGCAATGGCTTGCGGGTGTCGTCTGAGGCAGTAAAATTGCGGCGCAGCGACGTGTCTGGCAGCGCACCGGCACCTCGCCGCTGGCTCCGCTGCTAGCGCTGCAACGCCCGAGCACTGCAAGCGTCAGGAGCACCAGCAGCACGGCGGAGCACCGCACCGCCTGATTGGCGCGGCAGCTGCAGCAGCTCAGCAGTTGTGCCCACCAATGTGTGGCCTCACTGCTCAGCAGCACATGCGCTTTTGGCTCTAGGGCAGTGGTTGAGGCACTGGTTCCCTACCCGTGGCCCCAGCACAGTGTCCCATGCACCTGTTGTAGCCATGGACGGGAGGTGCTTGGGCGGGGGCCGCACACGGTGGCACGCCTGCGTACCCAAGTCAGATGTTGTGCACCCAGAGTGGGTGCAGCACTGCGTGCAGCTAGAGCATGTCAGCTAGACCTAGCAGCAGCTAGGTTGCAGCAGCATACCTCACTGCAGTGGCAAAGCAGCAGCTGGTGCTGTTGCGTCGCCCAAGGGCCTTCTGGTAAAGCATGCCCTCTGCGATTGCTTTTGTGTTTTGACTACCTGGTGTTTGTGTGCGTGTGTGTGTGTGTGTGTGTCATGCTGTTGCTTCGGTGCTATTATCGTGGTTTTGATGCCGCGTCGCCAACTAGCAGCTGGTCAGGTACGGTAGTTCTGGCACTAGAATGCAAAATTTCGCTGCATGCATACTTTCCCCGCATGCGAGTGTGCGGTACCATAACATGCTGAATAAAATACTTCGCAGTACTTCTGAAGTACATTTCAAGTACTTCAAGTAGTACTTCACTTGTAATCGTCTGAAGTACTACTAGTAGTAGTTTTATTTATTTGCACTTGGGGGCGTGCAAGAGCCCATGACACATGCATGCCAGCACGCTCACTGGCGGC
>JAULBY010064277.1:0-10094 GCA_032358315.1 Ophiocytium majus | reverse complement strand
CTCAGCGAGGCGTGGACCATCAACACCAAGTTCTTTGCGGGCCTCTTTGCGGTCCCGTACCTGCTGAGCATGTACGGCGTCTCGTCCACGTGGGTCATCCCCGTGGCGTTCATCGTGGTTGGCGTTATGCAGCGCCAGAAGGACAAGGTCGAGGAGGGCATACACACAGGCGAGATCAACGATGGCGCGGTGAGTGGTTTTGTTACTCTGTACTACTAGTGCTGCTACTGCATAAGTGCTTTTCAAAACTACTCCGTAACCCCATTTCAGCTTTGTCCAGAAGGGCAAGATCGAGAAGGGCATGCACACGGGCGAGATCAACGACAGCGCGGTGGGTCGTCTGTCCCTCGCCAATGGCAGCGCGCTGGTGATGAATGGCTGTTTGAATTATGTACTTCAGAAGTACTATGTAGTACCGTATTACCAAGTAAACAGTAGCCAAGTAGGTCGTGGTCGGCTTCATGCAGCGTCAGAGGGACAAGATCGAGCAGGAGTAGTAGGAGTAGGAGCTCGATCTTGTCCCTCTGGCGCTGCATGAAGCCGACCACGACCCACTTGTAGTAGTAGGAGTAGGAGTAGTAGGAGTAGGAGCTCGATCTTGTCCCTCTGGCGCTGCATGAAGCCGACCACGACCCACTTGGCTACTGTTCACTTCGTACCGGTAGTACACACTTTGAAGTACATAATTCAAGCAGCCATTCATCGCCACCACGCTGCCGTTGGCGTGGGCGCGGGACACACCACCGCTCACCGCGCCGTCATTGATCTTTCCCGTGTGTATGCATGTGTGTATGCATACACACGGGAGAGATCAATGACGGGTCATTGATCTCTCCCGTGATGGCTCATTGATCTTTCCCGTGTTGTTGCATAGTGTGTATGGTGTATGCATACACACGGGAGAGATCAATGACGGCGCGGTGAGTGGTGCTGTCCCGCGCGGCTGACCCCTGGACTGGCAAGCAGAGGCGCTGCCTTAATTGCTGCCTTAATTCCTGGCCCCTGGCCCCCTCTCCCCTTCCGTCGCAGCCGTCTCTGCCGCTCCTCACGGCTGCTGCCGGTGGCCCTGCCGCCGCCGCTGCTGCTATTGACCCGCTGGCTCATGTGTATATATACTATATGTCACATACTTCGGTATCCGCCGCATGTGGCACCCGCTACTGCCTTTTCCGCTATTGCCGCCACCACCGCTGCTGCTACCACTGGCCTTTCTGTACGTGTACATGCACCCCCCGCCACCGCTGCTGCTACCGCTGGCACACGTATATGCTGTATGTATTCTTTGAAGTATTATATACTTCAGAAGTATATACCAGCCTGCATGCGCTAGCAGCAGCTCACTCGCTCCCGCAGAAAGTGAGCTGCTGCCAGCCACGTACTGCCCCCTACATGCTCACAAACGCTGCTGAGCAAATGCGAAACGCCCATTATATATATACATGTATACCATACCATGCGCGCAGGTGAAGGCCAAGATAGCGCAGGAGACGCCCTCGTGGTTTGCCGACAGCCTCGTGTATATATACTGTATGCATATTGTATGTCAACCATGCGCGCAGGTGAAGGCCAGGATAACGCAGGAGATGCCCTCGTGGTTTGCCGACAGCGAGACGGAGCGCGTGGAGTGGCTCAACCGCCTGCTGGTGGTCCTGTGGCCGCACATTGGCGGCGTCGTCAAGGTGCGCACTCCCAGCACTTGTGTTTAATTGCTTTATTTAATTGCATGTGTACCTCTACTAGTGAAGCATCACAGAGTCTGGCACTGTCCGTGCACATTGGCGGCGCCGTCAAGCGGCGCACTCCCATTAGTTTCTATTTAGCGCATGCGCACGAGCATACATTTCGCCAAGGTGCGCACTCCCAGTAGTTTCTGTTTAGCGCATGCGCACGAACGCACACAGCTCTGCTTCTGTAATAGTACTGTAGTACCAGTATCACTAGCACTGTTCGTGCACATTGGCGTCGGCGTCAAGGTGCGCACTCCCAGTAGTTTTACCTAGGTATTTATTTGCATCTGTCGGCGAGCAAGAGCCCATTCCATGCATGCCAGCGCGTGCGTGGCCATGGCACATGCCCGGCAGCGCATGCGCACGAACGCACAGAGCTCTGCTTCTGTGGTATTACATAGTCTGGCACTGTCCGTGCACATCGGCGGCGTCGTTGTCAAGGTGCGCACTCCTGGTAGTTGCTGGTTAGCGCATGCGCACGAAGGCACACACAAGTTCTGCTGCTGCAGTAGGTACCGTATTACATAGTCCAGCACTGTCGGTGCACATGGCGCACTCCCAGCGGTTCTCTTTAGCGCATGCGCACGAACACACTCAGCTTTGCTTCTGTGGTATTACATGGTCTAGCACTGTGTGTGCACATTGGCGGCGTCATCAAGGTGCGCCCTCCCACGGGGTTTCGATATGGCGAGTTTGAGGCCCCGGACCGATATGCACTTGTAGAAATACGCCGTATTTTGTACAACGCACAAAATATGTTATACGGCGTGACCCATCACCAATCATAGCTGCGCACTGTCAACAGCAAGTAGCAGGCGGTACCTCACCGCCCAGGCCTCCGCTGCCCCGCCCCAGCGGGTGCCTGGTCAAGCGCTCTGCCCTCTCCTGTTGCTAATGAGTCGTAACGATGTTCACCACCCTGATGTAACCATGTAAATTCTCAAAGCCACCTGCCAAGAGATATAGGACTGCTAAAAACTTACAGTAACTTATCACATGTACTGATTATGTTTGTACCTTCGTTTAAACTACCAACTTCAAATAACCCATGTGTTTTAGGTGTAACCTGGGCTTCAACTGCCCTCTGCGCTACCTATTCTGCAGTCAAGTACGGCATGCATGTTGCTCTAACACCACTAACGGACCACAGCCGCATGCCCCAGGGACCAGTCTTCTACAGTGCATGCTGTGACTTCTGTCGAAAAAGACGAACTTGAAAGTATCTCCCCAGTCACATGTCTGTGGACACTGTGGGTGGGCGCAAATGAAAGCTCTCTATGAGAGGAAACAGCCAGCCGCCACACGGAGCGCACTTTTGCGATGCTGCCGAGGTCACTAGGGGCCCCCTCTCTCTGGTAGTAAATTAGTTATCCCCCCGAGGCCTTGCGCTGCTGCTACAGTAGGTCGCAGAAGACAGGGGGGGCGGGAATGCCTCGCCCAAGACAACCTATTCTCTTCTATTGACATCTCTTTCGAACGCAGCCGACTCACAGCTTGCCATGCTCTCATGCGCACCCCCCCGCCTGGCTGTTACTCCGCCTCCCCTCCCCCGCCCTGTGCGCCTCTCTTTTTGTCTTCATTTTTTGGGATTATTTTCACAGGAAATCGTGGAGAGCATGCAGCCCATGATCGACAGCTACAAGCCGCCGGTGAGAGAGGGAGAGAGGCAGCGAGACCGCGGTGCTTTGCACCCGGTGAAACATTTACCATGACGGCAGCATCGCCGCTTCGAATTCGGCACTCGGTTCTGATGTCACGGCTGCCACTCTTGCGGCCGCTAGCGGGGACACGGCAAGCGTCCAAGTGCCTTTACACATGGGATACGCCTATTGACAATATGTGTTTGTATTGTATGGAAATCATGCATGCGCGCGCAGGGCGTGGACACCCTGGGCTTCCGCGTGCTGGACGTGGGCACGCAGCCGCTGACGATCCTCGGCATGCGCGCCTTTGACACCAACGAGAAGTGCGCCACCATCGACGCGGAGGTGCGTGGGTCCCTTTTGCTGAGCACAGCACCAACTACTTCAACATTGAAGTGTTCTCACTTGCAGCGCACTTTGCGCTTTACTGTCAGTGACACCAACAGGGCGAGGTTTAGTCTGAGGTGTGTGAGTCGCTTCTGCTGAGCACACCAGCATCGGGGGCACTACAATGAGAGGCGGCTCCCGGGTTGAGAGGCGGGCGAGGCGCCTCGAGTGGGCGTGGCCCGCCCGCCGTGTGATGTACGCAACCCGCTGTGTGTATGCTGCTACCAAAAAAATAGATGTCACATGTTGTGGCCCTGATTTGTCACACGCACGCCGCAACGGGCAGCCACCACCATCGGAGCGAGCGCCACAATCGGAGCCAGATCGAGAGGCGTGCGGTGCGGGGCGTCCGAGCGGGCCGGCCGGCCCGCCTCATGATGTACCATAGATATCGGGGTATAAGACCCCCCGGTTGTGTCGCCGAGCACCGGCCGTCGCTTAAACCGGGGGGTTCTTATTCCGGGGGGGGGGGGGGGGGGGGGGGGGGTCTTACACCACATTTTCCTATTCTATATACTTCTTGAAGTACATTAATATACTACGTAGTACAGTTTACCCCGGGTCTTGCTGCCAGATGCCCCTCGTAAACCGGGGGGTTCTTATTGGGTGTGTGGGGGGGTCTTATACCCCGATATCTACGGTGCCGCCGTCTGGAGTCCCTATCTTACATGCCCCCCCCCCCCCTCCCGCATTCCGCCGTGGGCAGTGCAAGTGGAACAGTGACGCCAAGATTGTGGTGGAGGTGGGGCGCTCCGAGTTTCCGATCACGCTCGAGGTCAGCCACATCCGCTTCAGCGGGAAGCTGCGCACGGAGCTGTCGCCGCTCGTGCCCATCGTGAGTGCCAAGAAGTTGAAGTTAATATAAGATGTTGAAGTTGAAGTTTGCATCTTGGACATCCGCACGCAGCTGTCGCCGCTCGTGCCATCGTGAGCGCCCCGCCCCCGCGCGCGCGCTGCGGACGGCGCCAAAACAGTGGAAGTTTGTGTTGAAGTTTGTACTTTTGCGAAGTATGTTGCACCTTCACACTTGCCGTTCGCTGGGGGGCGGGCGGGCTGTGCGGCTACGTCGGACAACAGTGCCGATCTGGCTGACGCACACGCACGCGCTACGGCCTAACAAGTGCTAGCAATAGTCTTATTACCTGTACTGTGTGTTTAAAATAATTTTAAATACATCAATCATAGACACATGAGGACATGTGACCCTGGACATTCAATTTCAAGTTCATCACGGGTGTGTGCGCCTGTGTGGCGTCATCGGCTCAGGTGCAACGCTGGCTGTTGAAAAGGCGCGCACCAGGGTAGCGGTCGCCACTCCCGTGGCATTGCCAGTGCCGCCACGTCATGCCGCTATGCCATGCCGCGTGCGCACGCATTGCTGACTGCGTGCTTTGGGGTCTGCGCCAGCCGCCCCCACCCCCGCAGTGCCAGCGGCGTGTTCCCCTGATGTGCACATGCAAAGCCATGCCTCAGTGGCGTTTTTCACGTTCACACACATGTCGTTCGGCATGGAGTCATCCATTTTTTCATCCCCGCGTGAAGTCGCTTGGCACGGCCATCACGGGGCACCCATCGTCCACAATGAACTGGGTGAAGTGGGGCATCCCGTGTGAACCTCTTTTGAGCGTGAGGGGTCCTAGAGATTCAACAAACCACGCCGTTCACGCTCGTTTGGCACGGGTCTCAGTGGTAATGTATGAACACCCATCTTTAGTGATGGGTCACAGCGTATAATTTTTGCATCATACGCCGTATAACGTATGTAACTACGCCTTATAACGTATGCAGATGAAAGTATTTAGATGGCCAATACGCCGTATATCGCGTTTTCGGGCGTAGAAATACGTAGAAATACGCCGTATTTTGTATAATATATAAAATACGTTATACGCCGTGACCCCTCACTACCTATCTTGGAGCGACAAACTCTAGGTCTGCTCGCCGGTAGTGGCCATGCCGTGTCTCCCAGGGATGAAACCTGTGCAAGGGGCCGACAAGAAAAATGTACCGGTACTTGTTGAAGCATGCCACAGTGAGTGCGCTCGCAGTTCAGTGTGCTGAAGCTCGGTGGCGCGTGCAGTTTGGTGTGGTTGACAAACTTGTGACGCGTCGCGTGGTGCGCCATCCACTGTTACGTCAAGTCCTTCGAATTACATGAGGTATTTTACTACCACCTTGCTTGCGGCCCAGCATGGTGCGGGGACCAGGGGCGGGGGGGCACACCACACTGCACTGACCAATCTAGATGGACCCACTTTTCTCTAGTAGAATTTATATGTGGGTTGAGAAATGATTCTTTTTATTATGATTGCAACTGCGCTGCGGCTGCTGTTGTCGTTGGTCCACGTGTGTGCAGGTGCCCTGCTTTGGCTCCATCAAGGCGTCCTTCCTTGAGCGCCCCTACGTGGACTTCACCTTCAAGGTCAGCACCAAACAAATTATGACAGTGCACTAGCAATATACTGCGCTTTGATATAGTGCGGTATGCGATCTAGCGCGGGGCCCAGCGGCCTGTCACAGCCTACATAATACTATACAAAGTAAAATACAATGCCCTATTCGATATGGTGCGGGTCTCGATATAGTGCGCGGTCAGGGGGCTGTGACACTACCCCGCACTATATAGCGCGAGTGCACTGTACCTGAAGCCACATGATTCCCTTACTCTGACGTGCTGTCGGCAAGGCAGCTGGGGGGCTGCGCGCCGCACTTCAAGGTTGCCGGCACGGCACCCGACCGCTCATGCGAGGGTGCCATGCGCCCTGACCCCGCAGTTCTGGAATTGACACACGAGGGGAACCGATTCGGGGGCGCTAAGGTTAAGGGAGGAGGGGGGGGGGGGTAGGGCAGAAAAGTTGGCATTTCCCCTGTTCACTGTGGGGGGTTGCTGAGCAGGCGCTAGGCGGCATGCACCCCTGAAGTACACATGCTGTTTATGTGGTATACTGGCAGTGTTGATACTTTTGAAGGACAGTACATACCCTTGAACAACACCAAATACCTGAAGTGAACAGAATATACTTGCGGTACTGAAGTCAGCGCGGCTGAAGTCAGCGCGGCTGCTGTTGGGAGCGGCAACAGCCGGTGCGGCACACGGCGTGGGTGCGCCGGACTGCGTGCACCGTGGGCAGTGCGGTCAGCAATGGAAAGGGCACACACTACTCGAAGTACTTCAGAAGTCGAGGCACCTCCCAGTTGCGCCGCGCGGTGCGCACTCGGTCAGCATGTCCGCGGGTGCACGGCCACCCACACATGCATGAGCACAGTGCCAGTGCCTGACTACTTGGAAGTGTATTCCGACGCCCCCCCATACTCTTGCGTGCTCTGGCTGGCACCCCGCCGCGTATGACAGCGCGCCATGCGCCTCGTCCCAGCACTGGAGTTGGTACACGGCCACCACTGCCCCGGTTGCACCGCACGGTATGCACCGCGTCAGCATGTCTGCGGGTGCACGGCCCCTGCTGACTGCAAAGGCCCTGATGCTCATGCCCCCAGGCGCAGCCTCCCCACCCCCTCCACTCTCTCTCTCCCACGCCTGAGCCCGTGTGTCAGTCTCCTGATGTATGCACACAGCCGCGCCGCTGCTGCCACGGACGTGTGAAGGTTTTTTGGTTGAATCTGCTGGAATATACTTATCTGGGTGCCCTAAAGTGAAAGAAACCTAAAAGGCTGCTAAGCCCAGATACTGCCGTGGCTGGGGCCAAATGCCAGGCCGAAGCCTGTGGGGTGATTTGTCCACCTGGCGAAAAGCACCAGACAGCCCCCACACCTACACGCAACAAAGTGTTGGACCAAAAAGACACAGAAAGGGTCAACTAACCGATGAGGACGAAAACAAGCTAAAAGGTCATTAACACAGTGATGCGGGTAACAACTAGTTCTCATCGATTTCATACCCAATGGGTTATCGGGGGTTATCGCTGCCCTGCGGTAGTGGCAGGTGTGCCGGCGCACACTGTGCGCGCGTCGCGGCAGCTGGCGAGTCTCCTGTATACTTCAGAGGTACTTCCAAGTACTTGGAAGTGTTTATAACATTGTACCTATTGCACACAGGGCGCGCATTCGCGCAGGAGAAGTGATTCGCGGTGGCGCTGCGCACGCGCGCGCTGCCGCTCGCACACGCCTTGGCACGCCAGCAGTGGTGGCCTGGTGCACACATGCGTCCCGTACATTGCGGGGCCTTTGCACGCCCCTGACAGGTGCACGTAAATAGCGCTGCTGTAGTAGATACTTCACATATACACCACTGTAGTACTGCAGTAGTACTTTGAAGTACTGCGAAGGCATGGCATGGAAGCACGTGCCGCACCCGCCCAGCTGGGGCAGCCGGGTCCCGCGCGCCGCCTGAGACCAACCCGGCCGGCCAACCATATCGCCGGAAAGTGGCCACAGCCCGCTGTACAAAGTGCCCCGGCACATTCACACTACGTAGAACACTGCTGGCATACGTCATGTGTGGCTTGGGCCCTTGCACGCCACAAAATAAAAAATCAAACTACCAAATAGTAATACTACTAGTAGTACTACCCGGTACGTGGTATTATAATGATCGCCATAACTCAAACTACATGGTACACACCATTTAAAGTACTACATGTATCATGGTCGCCCTTGTTTTGCGCGCCCGTGCAGATCATGGGCGTGGACATGATGGCCCTCGGGCCCGCCGACCTGGGCATCGTGGGCGCCGTGCGCATGATCACCAACATGGTCATCGAGCAGATGTTCCTGTACCCACTCAAGTTCCCCATTGTGGACATCATTTACCCTGAAGACATTGCGAAGCTCGCACGCCCGCCGCCCGTGGGAGTGCTGCAGCTTGAAGTGGTGAGTTGAAGTTGAAGTTCAAGACGTGCCTGTTGAAGTTGATGTTTTTGTGCAAGTTTGAAGTTGTGTTACACGTTGACTTTCATATCCGGCATGTAAATGTGAAGTGCTCCATCGTGGACATCATTTACCCCGGGAACATAGCGAAGCTCGCGCGCCCGCCGCCCGTGGGCTTGCTGCAGCTCGAAGTGGTGAGTTAAAGTTGAAGTTGATGAAGCACTTGAAAATTGTTGGGGTTGGAGTTGAGGTGTTGGTGTGATGTAAAGTGCCCGATCGCGGACATCATCTATCCCGAGAACATTGCCAAGCTCGCGCGCCCGCCGCCCGTGGGCATGCTGGCACGGTGCTGCCGCTCGAAAGTGGTGAGTCGAAGTTGATGTGAGGCACTTGAAGTTGTTGGGGTTGAAGTTGAAGTGTTGGTGTAACGTAAAGTGCCCTATCGTGGACATCATATCCCTGAGGACATTGCCAAGCTGGCGCGCCCGCCGCCTGTGGGCGTACTGCAGCTCGAAGTGGTGAGATGAAGTTGAAGTTGATGAAGATCTTGAAGTTGATAGATTTGTAGTTGAAGTTTTGGTGTAAGTTGAAGTTGTATCACAGGTTGACTCTCATGCGGCATGTTCATGTGAAGTGCCCTACTGTGGAAGTTGAAGTTGAGGTGGATGAGGCACTTGAAGTTTCTATCGTTGGTCAACTGTTGTGTCGAAAGTTTTGGTGAAATTCGCAGCTGTGTTACACAGTTGCTGGACTTCAGCTTGGCAGTACGTGGCGGCACCTTCACAAGCGCCCGCTATGGCACTCCGCTTGCGCGCACCAGATTTGGCCCGTGCTGTGCGTCAGGGCGATTTTGCCCGTGCTGTGCCCCAGAGTATGTGCGCTGCCACCGCCGGCCACAGCAATCTCCAGCACACATTATCTCCCAGCTCGCAGGCGCGTGCACCAGCGCCACCTGCGGCGATTGCAGCTGCATAAAGTGGGCGCTGCTACATTCGCGCGCCCCTGCAGGGCTCAGTGCACCAACCAACCGCTCCGCCATTGGATGGTATCCTGACCTATATGGTCTGTGGTGCAATGTACCATTAGTCCCATAAGTATCCTGTCAAAATTTTTTGTAGACAAAAAAGTTTTGCAAATAGTGATTTCAGTGTACACCGTTTATGTTTCTGATAGCCAACTTCAAGACGGTCATTTTGGTAACTTCAACGTCTTTGAACTCTTCAACTTCAAGTAGTTGCACCTGCTGGCGTGCGTCGTTCCCTGAACGGCACTTCTGAAAAAGCGCGTTTATTAAATTTTGCGAGTTTTTGAATTGCGCACGGTTGTTGGGTCTCACAGTGGTGGCGGACACACCACACGCAGCACACACACCACCGGCGCCCACCAGCCATGCAATGAGGTTGCCTCACCCCAGAGCGCCGCCCTGACAGCGCCAAAGGCAAGGAGCTCACCACCGCAGAGCGTGGGAGCCTGGTTTCCGACATGATGTCTGCTGCTGCAAGCGGTGTTTGGG
>JAULBY010064266.1:0-10097 GCA_032358315.1 Ophiocytium majus | reverse complement strand
CCAAAATATAAAACCGGCACTTCTTTGTCTGCTACCTTTTCCTTCCCATCCACTTTTACTGCTCCAAGTTTTGTTAACCTAGATTCAAGCAAGGTCAAAGATTTTTGTGGATCGCTTGCAAAAACATCTAAGGTTAAAATACAGCATGTCATTAAACACATAAAAAAAAATTTCATCATTCGCAAATCTCCTTTTTGAAACTATTAAGACGATTATATCTTAAAGAATTTTCAATCTCAATAAAAAACTTTTACATTAAAATCACACCATCAGATTTAATATACTGACGAGTCTACTCTACTTATTAAAATAAAATTGCGCACGGGTTTTAAAATCATTAATTTATAGATTTAAAAATAACTTTTCATAAAGCAACAACAAGCTAAAAACTTAAAAAAGCTAATTGCCCAAAACATTACATTGCAAATTGGTGCATGATCAACTTCTGATTTTCAGCATACCAAAACTGGAAAAGCTGATCAGGTAAGGTGAATACTAAAGCTATATGACTACCAAGAAAACGACCGCACTCCAAAAACGCTCAAACATACTAACTAGTCTGCATAGTAAATTATTTCTGTTGCAAAAAACTTAAATACCTCTTAGTCTAATTAAAAAAAACTAAGTACAGGAGATTTTATGAAAACATTTTTTAATCGTCACTTCACCCTAACAATTATCTATGTATCACTTATGAGTTTAGCTACAGTCGCAAAAGCAGAGGTATTAACTGTTTACGTAGCAAAAAATCCACCATTAATTTGTACCGTCGATGGAAAATTAGATTGTATTGCAGGAAAATTATTAAAGAGTGCGCTTGAGACTGGTGGGATTGACTATAAAGTTGTTGAACTACCTTGGGCCAGAGCTCAGGATGAAATGTCAAAAAATACAAATTCTATTTTTGCAGCTACTGGCAGAAATAAATTTACAGAAAATAAGTTTGAATGGTTTTATAAAGTCTATACTGATGATGTAAATATTTATACTAAATCTAATAACAAAATAACTAGTGATTCTGAAATAGCTCAAAAAGCTAAAACTGTTGCAATAAGAATAGGTAGTCCATTTTTTGCATATGCTGAAGATTTAAGAATCGCTGTTAATGAAGTTTCGGATTGGTTTTTAGGTGTTAGATTAGTAATGGCCGATCGGGTAAATGGAATGTTGCTAACAACACTTGTTGCTGAAGAGAACTTTTTTGTAATTGAAAAAGTTAAAAAAGAGGATATTAGTCATTATAAAGTAGGAGAAATGGTGTGGTATATTGTTAGACCAAAAGGTGCAGCTGCAACTTCTGATTTAACAAAACTGTCGGTTTTTTTGGAGAAGGCTAAAAATTCTCCAGATTATGTTAATTTATTAAAATCAAAAAATGTAATTTGGTAAATTATTTTATTTTCAGGTGTACAATCTTCCTCAACAGTAACTTTAAATACATAACTATTATTGTGAAAGAATATTTGAGTATCTATACTTAAATATTCTTTCTCTTTACAGAGAATTTTAAATGGTTGTTGCTGTAATTTTTTATCTTAAACTAACCGAGTTGATGAATTAGTAAAATTTTGGAGCCAGTATGAAAAACAAACAAAAATCTTTAATGATTAAGTTAATGATTTGGATTAACACGGTTTCAGTTCTTACAATTATAGTTCTTTCTTTGACATTCATGATAAAAATCATGAGTAACACTGAATTAATGATTGCGAAAGAAATGAATACCTTGGCTAATTCAGTAAAGCTCACGTCAGCAGATTATGTTTGGAACTTGAATAACGATGTATTAAAAACAATCACTGCTCAACTTCTTGAAGACTCAAGCATTGAAGCAGTTAGATTTTTCGACTCAAAAGATGTTGTTATTACTGAAGCTTTAAAAAATCATAAGTCCGCAGCAGCGCCAAAGAACGAAAAAGATGCCAAGGCAGATAATGATGATAAAGATAGTTCATTCAAGGGTATCAAGCTTCCAATTACGTATGGCAAAGAGAAGCAATTGATTGGTCATTTCGAAATACAATACAATTTAAATAAAGTTTTAAAAATTAAAAACGAATTCTTTAAAATGACATTTGTCGGGATCATCGTTGCTCAGTTATTCATGTGCTGCATCCTTTTTATTTTACTAAAAAAAACGACAACAAAACTTAGTTTTATTTCAGAAAAACTTCGTGGAGTTTCGCTTAAAAACCAGGAGTCTTCTGAGAGAGTTAAGAAGATTTCAGAAGAGGTTTCTGATTCAACACATGAACAAGCATCAAGTATTCAAGAAACAGTTTCTACACTAGATGAGATCACTTTAATGGTTAATACTTCCGTTGAAAGCGCTAAGAATTCTTCACTAAAAGCTGAAGAGTCCCACCGTATCGCAAAAGAAGGGAAAGAAGTTGTTAGGGAGATGATTTATTCGATGGAAGAAATCAATAAATCAAATATAAACATTATGGAAGAAATCCAAAAAAGTAACGAGCGCATTGCCGAAATTGTAAACGTTATTAAGCAAATTTCACAAAAAACATCAGTTATTAATGATATTGTTTTCCAAACAAGACTTCTCTCATTCAATGCTTCAGTCGAGGCGGCAAGAGCTGGTGAACATGGAAAAGGATTCGCTGTTGTTGCTGAAGAAGTTGGTAACCTAGCACAAATGTCTGGGACTGCTTCAAATGAAATTTCTCAAATGTTAAGTGATAGTATCAATAATGTTAGCTCTATCATTAATGAAACAAATAAAAAAATTCAACATCTTATTAACGTTGGAAATAGTAAAGTTAATTATGGTGTAGGCGTGGCCGATCGTTGCGGAAAAGTACTTAATGAAGTTGTAGACAATGCGACAATAGTAATGACAATGATGAACGAAGTTTCTCTGGCGTGTCGAGAGCAAGCTATAGGTGTGAAAAACATTGCCTTGGCCATGAATCAACTTGATCAAACAACTCTCAATAATGCTGATACTGCCAACCGCTCTTTTGAAAGTTCAAAACAACTGATCCTTCAAGCCGACGAGCTACAAGAAAACGTATTTGAACTAGAACGTGAAATCTTTGGGAGCAAAAGCTTTATCGTTGGAGTAAAACAAGACAAATTACCCGAAAGTGTCGTCGAAACTAAAAAATCTGTTGTGTTGAAGTAACTTTTTACAATCAAAGCTATCGTAGGAGTCGGTTATTTATTTTGCCAATTGATAGAGTGACATTCGTTATAAGAGCTAACGAGGAAGGCTGTCATTTGTGGTGCAAAATCATGGAATGAAGTTGCCGTAGGGTATTCTGAATTTTTTAAAAAAATTTAAAAGTGGCATATCTTCGTATGATACATTCAGAAGATTTTTCATGATTATAATAGTGAAAAGGTGTATTCTATTTTAGAATGAACACATCCCTAACTATAAGTCATTATCCGTTAGAAAGTTGGCGAAAGTATTAAATATTGAGATCAGTTTTCAAATATTTCTAGTCCCAACTTAAATTTCATTTAACGTTTAAGGAAATTTTTTAAGAAAAAAGTTTTAGTCTAGTTCAACTAGGGGTTAAAATTAGATTCTTAAGCAGTATAATGTTAACAGTAAGCATACACTTTGAAAAATTGATAAGGTATTTATAATTTTTAAATTAAAAATTTAATTAAATTCTGACCTTGCCTCATTGAAACTTTATTTTATATTTAAATTCCAATCATAATTAAGGAATTCAATTTTTGGATTATCGTTTATTATCTCTTTTTGAATTAATGGGTTCGTTGTGATTCTTGAAGAAACGAATTTTAGGATCGTCATAATGTCTTTTTCAAAGTCACTTTTATACCATTTAAAAATGGAGCTTAAGTAAAGTATTTTATTTTTTGAGTCAAAATAGTTTCTTGATTTGTCTTGTAAAAAAATTCTACTTGCATCTTCAAGTTGATTATCAAGATTAGTGTCGACATAAGCTTCAGTTCTGAGTGAAGGACATCCAATTGACGCACAAACCACTGCAAAATGTATTCTTGGCTCATTAAAGTTTTTTCTAATAAGGTCATGTTCAATAAAATCTAAATTTTTTCTTTCGCCAAAAATATAAAGAAAGTTTTTCTTCCAAGGAGTAGAAAAAATACCTCCAATGTTTTTTATAGATTTAATTGGATAGTTGTCAATAATTAATTTAATGGTGAACGCATTGTATGCATTTATAAGAACGGCCAGGCGTTGGTTTGAATTAAAATTTTTAAATTCATCAGGCGTAATATTTTGAATAGAGTTTAAATAAGAAATTAATTGCCCAGGCACTTGTTTTATTCGAACATAGTCAACGACAGTAGTATTATTTATTTTAATTACGTTTTGATTTAAAATTGAATTCCAAATGCTATGATTATGATCAAAGTCTTTAGCGTGTGCAAGACCGGTGTAAGTTACCATGAAAATTACGACGAGGGACTTCATCTAAAACCTCTTAAATTTTAATTGTTCATGGCGCTAGTTATATTTAAGATACAAACTTAACAAATATATTTATAGTGCATTTTAAGAATACTTTAATGTATTTCAAAAATCAATTTACAGAAATTTCTTGCCCTTTGATGTGAGTTCCAATTAATACCAGTCTTCCATAAAAAGTTAAATTCTTAATTTAAAAATAAAAATTTTGATATAGATATTTATCGAAATTGGTAGCTTGAAATGAAACTTTTTTCACTCCGAACTGGCTAGGAGCTCTGCAGTCAAGGCTTGATAAGTTAAAAAGAAACTACGTGGAAACACAAACAACGGCATGTGTTTACTTATGTTTAACACTTTAATTCAAGGCCATCGAACCATAATATGCCTAAATGCTCTATGTGTATTATTTAAACATACAAGTTGGTCTATTTTTTCATTGCATCTAAGCATACTAAGCTGTATACTTATTCCATGTTCTAAATTTTTCTACATTTAAAGGAGTTACCATGTCACGTTTAGTAAAAGTCACGCCAGAGGAAGCAAAAGATCAGACAGCAGAAATTTATGGAATGATTAAAAGTTCACTAGGAAGTGTTCCTAATATCTTTCAGTCCCTTGGAAACAACCCTAAGGCTTTAGGTATTTTCCTAGGAATAGGTGGCGGATTAAAAGGAGGAAAACTTTCCGGTGCCGAACAAGAGGCCATTGCCTTGACAGTTGCACAGCTAAATTCATGCAATTATTGCTTAGCGGCTCATACAACATTAGGAAAAATGAATGGTTTAAGTGAATCTGAAATGATAGCGAATAGAAAAGGTAGTTCAGAAAACGCTAAGAGAAACGCATTGATTACATTAACTTCTGAAATCGTATTAAATAAAGGAATAGTATCTGATAAAACGTTAAATGCCTTTAAAGAAGTAGGATATACAGATGCTCACATTCCTGAGATTTTATTAGCAATTGTGCAAAACATTTATACCAACTATTTTAATAATCTAAATGAAACTATTATTGATTTTCCTGAAGCGCCAAAACTTTAAAAATATTCCGAGGTATTCGTCACAATTGTTTTCGAATACCTCATTGTGATAAAAAATGGAATTAAACCTGTTTGCTGGGATTTTTGCAGCATTTACTATTTTTTTGTGGGGATTAATAGATCAACTTACGGAGCTACATTTATTGCTCCCCCCTCTTGGTGCGAGCTGTATTTTATTATTTGGATTTCCTGAAAGCAAATTCTCTACTTTGAGAAACTTAATTGGTGGTCACGTTATTGCCAATTTGGTTGGTTTATTTGTGTATTTACTATTTCCTGGAAGCTTAATTGCAATGTCACTTTCAACGGGGTTGGCAATTTTTTTAATGCTTACAACTGAAACAATTCATCCTCCTGCGGGAGCCTATCCTTTACTTATTTTTTCATCTCATGATAAAATTTCATTTTTAATCTTATCAGTATTTTTGGGTGTGAGTTTTTTAGCAATTTTTGGACTACTATATCGTAAACTTATTTTACGTTTTAGGAATTAAGATTCTAGAATGAAAAGTACTGAGTCGTATTGAAACTTAACAGCTCTGCGTTATATTTTTTACCATAAGTAAGCGCATGTCATTGCCAGCGTTTGATTTTTAAATTAAAAAGCAAGCAATTTCCTATTCATTGGTCATCACTTATTTTAGTTATTTATTTTATTTTTTTAAGCTGTGCAATTTCATTCTCTAGCTCTAAAATTCGTTCTTGTAAAGGAACAATTGCTTTGGTTATTTCAGAAGCATCCCATCTTGGAGTAATATGCTGTGGGCAATTCCAATCAAAACCTTCAATTTTAATTACAAAACATCTTTCAATTTTGGCCTTATAATTTTGGGGGACTAATTTATTAAAAATTTCTGGCTGCGAATCTTGGTCAATAATCTTTAAATTACCTAAAACTTTTAATCGCGCTTGATTTGGATAATCAACCAAAATAATGGCAACTTTATTATTAGTCTGAATATTTCCAACTGTAATGTATTGACGATTCCCCGAAAAATCAGGAATTCCGATTTCTTCTTCTGAAAGTATATTAACAAAACCTGCTGGACCTCCCCGATGTTGTATATAAGGCCAATTCGTTTCTCCAACTGTTGCCATATAAAAACTATCTCGCTTACTGATAAAGGAAATTTCATCTGGACCTAAGTGCTTATTATACTCAACTCCTTGCTCCATTTTTTCATAATTTTTCCGACTTCCCATTAATTCTTGAATTTTTTTAACTTCTTCAGTAAAGGCTAATTTTACAAATTTGTTACCCATAAGAACCTCTAATTTATTTTTCTTAAATTGCTAATAAATTAATTTTAGTAAAAATAGGCCAAGCTGTCTATTTTTACTAAAACTAATAATTGCCATTGGCCTAAATGAATTTAAGGGAACTCATTTCAAAGTACGCACTAAAAGCATTTTTTTAAATCCGTTATTCGAAAATTGTTTTTTACTTTAAATCTTGACTACCACTTCGTAGTACAACTTCTTTTCAACATAATTTCAGTACGTGTTTTCCAGTCTAGACTTTTAATTGGTCGATTGTTAATTTCACATGCTATCCTCTTCAGATCTTTAGTCGTTACACCTTTAAGTAGTTTTTATCATCAACGAACTCACGTCTTCTATTGTTCCTTAACGATTTAAGTGGCAGCTCCTTTAGCACTTTAATTTTTCTTTGGTCACTTTCAGCGCCACACTTCTGTTAAGTTTTCTAAGCTTATTAAAGCGGAATTTCTCAACTGTTAAAACCAGTACACCAGATTTTCGATCAAGTCCTATCTCTCTCTTAAATACTAGAAAAATTCCCCTCCCTCCTGTTCAAAACAAGAACAGGCAATCGCCCACCTTGGAGGTTTTTTGGATTTTTTTACGAAATATTGTTTATGAGCGTGGTTTCTCTTGATTAAAGTATGTTTGAATAGTTTCTAAGAAATTTTAAACCAAGAAAACGTCATCTTTTTTTCCGAACCACAAAAAGCACATAATCTGTAAATAACACATGCGCCATCAGCAAATTGTTTAATCATTTCTGGTCCATTTAATTGATGAAAATATTATCAGAAACAACTAAGCATGCTTTCATTTTAGTGAATAATTTGTTCTATTAATTAAGAAGATCTTCAAACCTGAAAGTTAACTGAAAAAGATGAAAATATATTACTACAGAATATTCATGTTTCAATGATGTTTTTGTTACTCTTGTCAATTTCCTCTTTTTCTAAATTTATTTACCAAGCAATCTTTGCAAAGACCGTGGCTAAATGAAGAGTGGGAAGGTATAACTCCGATACCTTTTTCAAAATTAATCCAGCTCCCATTATTTGTTTTGATATTTTTACAGCTCATACATATTGAAACTACTGGTTTTAACTCTACATATCCATCTGAAGTAAAATTCTCCTCATAGTATTTTATTAAGTCAGTTGCACTAATTATTTTGTAATGTTGTTTGAAAAATGAATCTGAAAATGGATCAAGGATTTCTAATTGATTAACTAAAGTAAAAAGCTTGGATTGAAGAATGACGTTAGAAATAAATACATTATCTTCACTTGTAAAATATAAATCAATCTCCTTTTTGAGTTCTAAGTAATTTTCATCATGATGGGTTTGAAAATTATTTAATAAAGGAAGCTCCCACTGCCTTGTTAGTCCAAGACTTTTAAATGTTCTTGTTCGTAAAAATTCCATGATAGAAACTTCAGGAATATTCAAATCTAATAAGTTTGTTGCATGAGCAATAAAGCAATAGCCATTTTTACAATCTTCTTGAAGTAACATCAAGATACCTTCTTTTGCAGTTAGGTATTCAATTTCATTAAAAGAAGAAATATTTTTCAGGAGATTTTCGTAAATTTCCCAAAAACCATATCTTGTTATTGCTTGTAACATCTTTAAATTATCATTTTCCATAAAACAATAATACTATCTCATTATTAAAAATGCAAAGATAGATACTTACCAATTATTAATTTTTTAAAAAAATTAATAATTGGTTTTCATTCTTTAAAATTGAATAATATCTAAGCTAAGTTGAATAGAGTTACTGACCTTTTTAAAGATTTTATGAAAAGCTTAAATTCATTGAACGTTAACTTTATAAACTTTTCCTAATCTTTTTAATTCTTGCGTTTTTAAAATTAACTCAAGCTCTGAGTTGAATTCTTCACGAATTTTATCACAAAAAAGTGACTTGCAAAATGCAAAATGGCCATCAAGTACTGAAATGAAAGGATGGATCATTTTGACTTTTCCTTGAAGACCTAATTTATTAATGAGTCCTAAAGTATCTCGAGTATTTGCAGCTAAAAGCTCAAATCTCTTCAACTCAAGCATCCTTAAACCTACTGTGGGATTTTTAACCATTTCGTGGTTAAGTCTTGGCAGAATTTGTTCAAATCTTGCTCCATAGGCATAGTTTTTAATGACTCCAATTTTATTCTTAACTTTAGACAACGTACCATCCCATTGGATTTTTGAATCAGTTCTTACAAAAAAACTCATAGTATCACGTGAATAACTTATTCTTGAAAAATTAAAAAACAACTCTCTTTCAGGAGTTTTATAAGGTCCAATTAAAACGTGTGCTACATTGTTTTTTACCATTAATTGAGCTCTTCCCCAAGGATACATTGCAAATTTAACTATACGCCCATTTTTCTTAGCAACTCTATTAATAATATTAACAGCTAATCCTGAAAACTTACCATCACTTTCAAGTTCAAACACATTCGCAAAGTCTGAACCTACCACTAATACTTCTTTAGACCACGAGAAATTCATAAATGAAAAGAATGTAATAACCAATGTACATGTTGTCAAAATTTTCAATGACTTTAAACTCCAAAAGAGAAATTAGAAAAAATTGATCTGATAAGGTTAGTGCTTAAGCCTTATGACTGCCTAAAAAATGACCGCAGTCCATACCTTGTCTCAAAAAAAGTTCACCTAGCTACTTTTTAGTACTACTTTTTGCTTAATCGGCAGCTCATTTACAAAGCAGGTGCTAGATTTATTATTATCAATATACAGTAACCCACTTTTTTTTTAATAATTGATTGCGAAATACTTTACCCAAGTCCTGCTCCCTTACCAACGTCTTTTGTTGGGGTATTAGAAGCAATTAGCACTATATCTCTCTCTTAAATTAAAGAAAAACTTCCCCTTTAAAGATTTTAAATTAAGATCATTAAAATAAAAAACATTCTCTTTCAAGGTTTTAAAAAAAATCATTTTCCCTTCTCCTTTTTTTTATTTTTTATAACCTACATAATAGACACCAACAATGTTTCCCTTTTCATCTTTTATTGGATCATAACATGTATCATATTTTGAATTTAGGATATCAACTTCTCCGCAAAACTTAGTTCCTTTTATCACTGCCTCATATGCTTTGTTTTTAGCTAAAGACGTACCAATTGCCCTTGTTCCATCCTCTTTTAGCACGTTAGTACTTATGCGAATAAACTCTTCCCCGTCTTTCACAAAAACCGTTGCAGTCCCACCAAGGTCTTTTTTGATTTCGTCTACAACATCAAAATTATTATTAATTTTTCTTCTTCCAAAATATAAAACCGGCACTTCTTTGTCTGCTACCTTTTCCTTCCCATCCACTTTTACTGCTCCAAGTTTTGTTAA
>JAULBY010064255.1:0-10097 GCA_032358315.1 Ophiocytium majus | reverse complement strand
TCGACATAGTCCACCAGCGTGGCGTACTGCCTTGTCGACAAGGGCAGGGCGTGCATGCCAATTTGCAGATCGGCCTCCCGCAGGTAGCTCACATGCAGCAGGGTGCGGCCGCTGCCCGACAAGGCGTGCAAGGCGCGGCCCGGCGTGAGGTCTTGCCAGCGCGGCGTATTCAGATAGAACTCGCGGTCACCCCAGCCAATGGCGATGTAGGCCGCATCGTGCGGCGCCTCGGCCAGGTGCTGCGCGGGGAAGGCCAGCGACCAGTCCACACCTTGCGCCTGGATGGGGAACACCAGATCGGTGTGCACGCCGTTCGAGTAGACAAACGCGTTCACTGCCACCGGCGCAGTGTCGGGCTGGCCGTGGGTGGGAAAGAGCAGCAGCCCGAAAGCCACCGCGAAATAGAGCCCCACCAGGCTGGCGAGTGCCAGCACCCCACGCAGCAGGCATGTCAACGCCAGGCGCAAGGCTCAGGCACCCGACTTCGCCTGATCCTGCGCCTCGATGAACGCACGCCGAAACTCCATCGGTGCCGAGATGCCGGCGATCGGCGCCTGCGGGTTGCCGCCTCCCGAGATGATCAAGGTGCCGAAGTTGAAGATGCGGCCCAGCACCTCCTGGTCGACCTGGATGCTTTCGACCTTGTTGATGTTGATCTCGATCGTGCTGCGGCGAATGAAGCCCGACTTGACGATGACCCGCTTGGTCGTGACGGCCAACTCGGTCGTCTTGTAGCGGATGTAGGCCATGGCCAGGAAGATCAGCCCGATGCCGACCGCCGGCAGCAAGACGATGCCCAGCGCGATGAGGTGCCACACCGACCACAGGCTGATGTGTCCCTGGTGAACGATCTTCTCGCCGTTGACCAGCGCGCCTTCAACGTAACTCGCCATGGAGGTTCCCGGTTTCGTTGCAATGGCAAAGTTTAGTGTGCTCAAGCACTTTCGTTGGCAACCCGCTCCCGGCGCATCTGATCCAAGGGGCTGCGCGACGCCAGCCGCAGGTTGTCGACACATGGGCATAGATCATGGTGGTGTTCACGTGGGTGTGACCCAGCAGCGTCTGGATCGTCCGGATGTCGCAGCCTTGCTGAAGCATGTGCGTCGCAAAACTGTGCCGCAAGGCATGCACCGTGACGCGCTTGCGAATGTCGGCCTTTTCAGCGGCGGTGCGCACCGCACGCTGCAGGGCACTGGGGTTGACATGCCAGCGGCCGCTGTTGCCCGACTTGGGGTCCTGGAAGATCCGGTGGGACGGGAAGACGAACTGCCACCGGAACTGCCGGCTGGCCGTGTTGCTCTTGCGGTAGTAGGCATATGGCAACACGGCGCTTCCAAACCCGCTTCTCAGGTCGTCGACGTGAAGCTGGCGCACCTTCAACAGATGCCGCTCTAGATCGTGAGCCAGGGTTTCGGGGAGCAAGGTGGCCCGGTCCTTGCGGCCTTTGCCGTCCAGCACCTGCACGCGCCGCGATTCGAAGTCGATGTGGCCGACACGCAGCCGATGCACCTCCATCAGGCGCAAACCAGCACCGTAGGTCAGCTCGGCCATCAGTCGCTGTGTGCCTGAAAGTTGCTCGAACAAACGTTGAACATCGCTCACTGAAAGAACTGTGGGAGTGTGCTTGTAGTGCTTGGCGCGAGCAGCCGCGATCGACTCGGGCAACGGCATGCGCAAGACCTGCTTGTAGAGAAACAGCAGCGCCGATAGCGCCTGGTTTTGGCTTGAAGCTGAGACATGCTCGACCTCTGCCAGATAGGTCACGAACTGCTCGACCTCGGTAGCCCCCATCGTTTCGGGTGACGCTTGCGGTGAAACAGGATGAACCGGAGCACCCAATGACAGTAGGCATCTTCTGTGGCGTGTGCGTAGCCCTTCAAGTGCACGGTCTGGCGTACGCGATCCAGCAGCTTGGGCTGAGCGGGAGGTGGGACATCAGGTGTGGTCATCGTGCCCAGGTTTTGCAGAACGCGAGGTTTCCAATGGCGCGTTGGTCGGTCGAGGAGTCCTGTGGTCTGATTGTGTTGATGAACGGGTGTGATGGGTTCATCAAACGGAGTGATGCAGTGCTGGCCCGGTACTCAACGCATGTTTGGAGCCTGACGTCGCTGAAGAAGGTCTTGCTCGCGTTGACATTTTGCGGTTCATGCCATTACGAGCCTAGGCTGTGCGAAAGAGGTGCCGGACAACCTCAACGGGGAAGCCAGCGAGAACCCGAAGATATCCATCCAGCAGTACCTGCCAGAAGGGATGTGCTTGAAGAGCCGGATTCGGGTGCGGTGCAAGCGGATTGCCCAAAACTGAACAATCGACCGCGAGAGCGGCTAGGATTTAGAACACCGGCGGAAGCGCTCAATCTGCCGGGCGAAAACCAAGAATGGAAGCCGAACTCGCGATGCGGCTTAGTCGCTCACTCATTCGTGCGACCTCAAGCTGATGCGTCTCTTCAATGACGCCCAGAAGGCCCTGGAATGTATCGAAGTCCTGGTCTTCAGCGAAAACAATACCTTGCTCACCAAACTGAGACGTTGCTCTACGTGCCTCGATCAAGCTGCATATGTCTCGGGCTGCCGTGATCCAGCGCTGACGATTCATATAGAACTCATTTTGCGCAGAGAGGTGCCAGTTGACTGTTGCAACCAGCCTTGCTCGGTACTCATCTCTTAGATCCTCCGGCAACTCGGAGAGCGGCTTGCGCATTGCCGCAGATGACGCCAGGACAATCTTTTCAAAGGCGACATTGTGAGCAGAGGTCAGCTCCTCGAGTTGCTCTAGAACCGCAATTGACTGGTCAGTGCCTTTCGTTGAGGAGAGCCGCTCCTGAGAGAGGACCGAATCTAGTTGCAGCTTCGACTGCGCGGCGTTGTAGGCCTGAGCGGCTTGCATGCTCACGGCAACCAAGCGTTTGGCTACCTCGACTAGCTCTGCTTCGGCTTGATGCATGGATGGCTAACGTTTGACATGAGGGGCTGCCAAAGGCGCTAGCCTTTGGACGTCCCCCTCGATAGAAAGGTTAGGCGTCACTTCTCTCCGTTTGATGTGTATTCGACATCAGTGACAAGTCCGACCACGTCAAAAGATACGACGAGCGTCTTGTTGTAGAACTTCATGTTGAATGCACTGCCTTTGGCGTGCGAGTAGCTGTAGATTAGTGCGTTCTCCCCCTTGGTTTTGATGAACGGGTAGATGCCACCTCCGTTTGGCTTGCCGAGCATTGCCAGGACTTCCGTCTTCGTGGTCTTACCCTTGACGATGGCGGAGACTTTGCTCTCATCAAAGTCCGTAGCGTCATTCGGGAAGGAGCTGACAAATTCTTCCGCGACAAGAAGGTCGTTGTGAGTGAGAAAGACCATCGCTCGGGCAGGGATGACGCCGGGGTACTTGCCGGTGCCTGCGCCCTCAGCGTAGGCATAGCGTGACGACTTGAGCTTCTCGTTATTACGAAGCAATTCCCCAGTTTGCTGCGGAGGGCCCATTGTTTGCGTAACTTGCGCCAAGGTCGACTTTCCGACTTCAAGAGCACCGACGTCGGGGCGCTTGAAGTTGGTTCCGGCACATCCTGCCAAAGCGGCGGCCACAAGTGCGGCAAGCGAAAGTCTGATGAATGAGTGCATGAGGTTTGAGAAGGTTCGTTGCTGAAGCACGAGAGTATTTCGGCCTGAGCTGCTGCGGGTGCCCGGACGCTTGAGATTCTGACTTAGACCGGTGGCGACCAGGGCACGGGTTATCGTGAGATGTGGCTTTCGATGCCGCCTAACGTTTGACATGAGGGGCGTCCAAGGGCGATAGCTCTTGGACGCCCCTCTCGATGGAAGGGTTAGAGCGCATTCTTGCGCAGGCTCAAATGTCTTTCGGGAGCGGTAAGCCTTGACTGCGGAGGAACGAAAGTTTGTCCCAGTAGCCTCTCTGGAACTTGATCTTCCCGTCAACGACGTGGAAGAAGCCGCACCCACGAAGGCCAAGCGGGTCACGCCATTCCAAGATGGCCCACTCGCCTTCTTCGAAGATCTGTTCGACCAAGCAAACCATATTTGCCGCGGCGAAGCCTGCGGCAAACATTGCCTTGATTGCTTCTCGTCCCACGACGGGAGATTCAGCGACTTGATGATTGACGGCATCTTCCGTGTAGAAGCTGGCCAGGGCATCGACATCTGCACGGTTGAATGCTTCAACCCAGGCTTGAACAAGATGGCGTGGTTTCATGGCTTTCGATGACAGGGTTGTGGCGCTCGGAGGCATCTCCAATGCGCTCTAACGTTTGACATGAGGGGCGCCCAAGAGCGATAGCCCTTGGGGGCCCCTCTCGATGGAAGGGTTAGGCCGCAGCATGCAGTGCTTTAGCCTTTTGACTCCGGGGCCTTGCATCTCACAGGAGCAACGGCCTTTCCGGCGGGGATGACTGAACCTTCTTTGAAACACGTTGGTTTGTCCGACCCGTCGACCCAATACCTGTGTGGATTGATGTGTAACTCGCGAACGTTGTTGACGCGCAGCTCGTAGTGAACATGCTCCCTTGAGGAATAGCAGGGCGTGCCGAGTAGCGGAATGACTTTGCCGACGGGATCGCCTGGCTTGACTGCCTGGGATACGGCTAACCCCTCTAGTGGTTTGGCGTGCGCATAGATGGCGAAAACCTTGCCCTCAGTTTCGCCGTGGCGGCCAATCATGTCGGTTGCGACTCTGATCTCATAGCCCGCACATTTGTCGGCTCGCATGCTGATGATGGTGCCGTATGTGGCTGATATGACCTCAGTTCCTGCATCCGCTGCAAAGTCGATTCCTTGATGACCGCCTGGCAGATATGGCCCGCCAATGCAGTTGCGCGTTGAGCGGTAGTCGTTGCAGATCCAAGGATCACCTCTGGCTGCGCAGCCTCCAAGTAGCAGCGTACATGTGGCAACCAACAGCTGTAGCGATGGCATTCTCATCATCTCGAATCGCCTCTGTAGTTCTCTCTGCGGCCAAACGTTTGAGATGAGAGGCTTGCCCGGCTTGCCGGGGCATGTCCTCTCGATTGAAGGGTTAGATGGCAGACGCAATCGACGCGCCGGCGCCTAGTCCTTCGAATTCGCTATGGCTCGGAACCGCAAAAAGTTCCGCATGGATCCCGCCCATGCATCGAGTTCGGGTTTGTCGCCGATTCGATCGAAGTATTTCTTGGCAGTGACTCTGTCTCCACAGTCGATCGAAAAGCTCGCAAACCTATTGATATTCCACAGGTCTGGATACTGATCCGCAAGCACCTTCATTCCCCTAAGCATCCGCGAGCAATTGACGTTTGAGTCGACCAGTTGCCGCTCAAAGTGATTGTCAGCGGCCCACCAGTACATGCGGACATACATTGCGTCGCCATCCGGACCTTGAAAGGACGATGCAATTTGAGACGCGATTGCTTCGATCTTGGCCGCACTGCCACCCCATCTGGGCGAGTAGTAATCGATCGTCGCGAAGTAGACGGGGAAATACTCTCGGTCTCGCGCCATTGCCTCCTGCAGCAGGACCTGCACCTTGCGCTCATTCCAGCCTTGGTATGTGGCAATTTGCATCATCATTGAATACCAAGTCATCTCAACGCTGGAGACGGTCTTCGTTGACTCAAGATAGGAGCGAGCTTGCTCCATGTACTTGCGGAAAACTCTCCAGCCCTCCGGAGTGACCTCGCTTGCGCTGCCATGCCCACGCTTTTGCCATGCGCGATTCATGTACGCGCCTGCGACCTGTAGATGAGCAAAGGCTGATTTCGGCGCAACCGCGGCCCAGGCCATAACCTGCTTTTCCATGAGGCCGTTCCACGTCTTGTCGTCAACCTCGTAGTCAACTTGGTTCTTGAGAATGGCCGAGAGATATCCGGCCTTCCATAGGCCACTTGGCGTTCTAGCTCGTTTAGACATGTAGTCTGCTGCAAGAGCGTCTAATGCTCGGTAGTCCCTTGTCTCCCAAAGTCTTACTACGTCCGCTGTCATGGACTTTCGTACCTCCATTTCTGTTGGGCTTTGTGCGAAGCACGTGACCGAAAGGAGAAGTCCGGCGAGCAGTAGAAAGCATCGAGCTTGGCGCGACGTTGTCATCTGTTTTGCCGTGATCGTTGAAGTAGGTAAATTGCTGCCATCAAACGTTTGACATGAGGGGCGGCCAAGGGCGGTAGCCCTTGGACGTCCCTCTCGATGGAAGGGTTACGCGTCTGGCCGCTGGGGTGTGGCTCTCCGCACATTCTCATGGTTGCTTGCGGAAAACGCCGAGATTTTCGAAACCAGAGGGTTCTGCGTATCGAGCCCGTAGGTCGTTGTCGATAAGTTCGAGGCGACAAGTACCGCTTCGCCCGGCATTGCAAACGAACTCGATTACACCGTCTTTGATTGCAAGCGCATGCCTAACCGCTGGAATGTCCGGCCCAGTGGGGTTGTAGCCTACTTGAGCGATGCAATCCGGCGAGATCTCGGTGATGTGGATCCACTGCGTGCCGTACATCCCCTGAGACCACGTTCCCGACCACGAGCCGAGGAATCTCGTGCAAGCCTCAGGCTGCGCCTGCGCTGCGGAGAGCCAGGCGCAGGTGATCGCGACGGGCAGGAGTTTTAGAAGCGAGCGGACGGTTAATTGACGAATCCCATCGCGCCTGGCTTGCTCCTTTCTGCGTTCGAGACGCCTAACGTTTGAGATGAGAGGCGTGACCCGGCTTGCCGGGGCACGTCCTCTCGATTGAAGGGTTGGGCGTCTCGTGCAAGAGGACTACCTACCTGCTACAGCCAGCAATGCCTTCGGATTGGTGCTCGCGATGGCCAGCAAAGTACGGGCGGCACCGCTCGGTTGCTTGCGGCCTTGCTCCCAGCCTTGCAGAGTGCGGACAGAAACGCCCATGAGTGCTGCGAACTGCGACTGAGACAGGCCGGTTTTTTGGCGTGCCTCAATGACAGGCGAGGACACAACATGAACTTGGCCAGCCTTCATTTCCTTCACGGATTGCAGAAGCTCAGCCGCGAGATCGCGTTTGGCTTCGTAGGCAGCGAGTTCAGCTTTGGTCAGGGGTTTACTCTTCGAGGGCACGGCGGATCTCCTTCAACTTAGGGCCAGTGAGGTTGTCAGTCTTTGCTTTCGCGTACAGCGTGAGTAAGACAACTTCACCTTCGGCGGTGCGAGTGAAGTAAATCACCCGAACGCCACCAGACTTGCCCGAACCTGCTCGACCCCAACGGACTTTGCGAATGCCACCGGATTCGGGCACGACATCTCCGGCAGTAGGGCGCTCCGCTATGTAGGCTGCGAAGGCTCCTCTTTCTTCTTCAGTCCAGTACATGGGCCACTGGCGCTGAAAGAGGAGGGTTTCGACAACGGTGAGCATTACTGGACTATACGCCTGAGGCGTATATGTGTCTAGCGAGTCACCTCAAGACGCTCAACGTTTGACATGAGGGGCGGCCAAGGGCGATAGCCCTTGGGCGTCCCTCTCGATGGAAGGGTTAGGTGCCATTAGAGGACCAGCACCCATCTAGGCTCAGTGCCGGAAATAACGCAGCCACCGAGCCAGACTTCGCCACGCTTGCCGCTCTCGGCCAGGCTAGCAGACGGATAGCCTATGACGAAGGGGACCAGTCTCGGTGCATTGGCGACGTGGCCAAACCGTACGTCGAGGGGCGAGAGCGCGGCAAAGCTAAAGGCTAAAGCGGACGCGGCTGCAACACTCCAGCGCCGATGCGTGACGACCCACCAGGAAAACGACGCAACTACGGCTAAGGCCAGCGGAGCGGCAAGAAGCCGGGGCGAATAGACCCAGAGGCCGGCGCAGGCGCTGATAACGACGAGGGCGATTGCACCACGCCTAACGTACGGAATAGCTTGGCGAAGCATGGCTGGCACTTAACGTTTGACATGAGGGGCGGGCAAGGGCGATAGCCCTTGGACGTCCCTCTCGATGGAAGGGTTAGGCATCGGCGAACCCGAGGCACTTGCTGCCCTGAAAGATGCGCTGTAGCGCTTCTTTAAGTGCCTGGAGCTCGCTGGACTGCAACCTAAAAGAAATGGAGACTTGCTCCATGCCTCCGAGTGACTCAGCCAACTTTGGCTCGAAGTACACCTCGGCGGAGGTAGGTTTCAGAACGAACTGAGTGATACCACCGTAGCCCGACTTCTCTTGGTCACACCACTCGATGTGATATGTGTTCATGCCGAGCTGAACGTCTTGCTCTTGTTCTTCTTCTTCGTAGGAACGCTGAAGCATCAGATAAATCTCGGTGTCGTACTTCTTGTCTGCAAACCCCACGAGATGACACACCCTATCCGGGTGCACACTTACGACACTCTCCGCGAAAAACGAGAAGGCGGTCACTCCGATGCCTAACGTTTGAAATGAGGGGCGGCCGAGGGCGATAGCCCTTGGACGTCCCCCTCGATGGAAGGGTTAGGCATCTGGTGAACCTACGATCAAGTGGACTAGGGAAGCAATGTCTTGGTTGGTCGCGTTGGGGCGCAACGCAAGGCAAAACGCATGATATGCAGGTGGATCAAACTGCTGTAGCCAACGAAGCGACTTCTTCGGCCCCTCAAACCACTGGCCTCGAACGTGAAAGTAGCTTTCGAGCGAAGCCTGAAGAAGCCAGACCCGCCGATAGTTTCCCTCCGGATCTGTGTGCTCGACTCGTGCCAGCATCTTGTACGCCCAAACCTTTCGGGCCGCCACCTCATAGGCAGGCAATGGTGGTGGACCTCTGCGATAGAGGGTTTCAAGTTTGTCTAGCAAGACGTCCGCTTCGCGGTCTCGCTGCATGATGATCTTGCTGCCCCTCAGTCTTAGCGACTCATCGGTTGGGCTGAGCAGCGCATCCTCTGGATATGCCCAAACATCCAGGTACGCGCCGTTGACCAGTCGAGCAATGCGGAACGGCTCCTTGATTGGGCCGAAAGCCGCTATGTCGTAGTCACTATCTTCACTCGCCGATCCATCGGCGCGTGAGCCGTACAGGAGAATTGTGTGCATCTTGTGCGCAGCGACAAGCTCTTTGCATATGCGCTCTAGAACTGACTCGCTGGACATGAGGATGCCTAACGTTTGACATGAGGGGCGGCCAAGAGCGAAAGCTCTTGGACGTCCCTCTCGATGGAAGGGTTAGGCATCACTGGCCTACCACAGGCCTTTCCGGCAGTTGGGCTCTTGCCGCGCTGACTCCTCTTTGGAGAGAACCCCCGCGCCTTGTTCGTTTGCTACCACCTTGCGGACCGAGACAAAGCATCTGTTTGCGTCCCAAGTCATTCTGGCTTCGTAGTCCGAACCGACCTCTGGAACGAACGAGAAAGAGATGACACACGAGGAGTTTCCCGCCAAGGAACGCACTGTGAAGAGTTCGCGATTTCCTGCTGGTATCACCCGCTCAATGAACGACTTCTCCGGCATGTCACTCGTCAGCGGTATTCCGATAGACCGCTCCTCTGTTAGGCGACCGACTCCGCCGACCAACCCTAAAGTCATTGGCGCATCGCAGGTGCCTGATGCATAGGTCAACGCATTGGTGGTACCTGAGAAGAACGACGGGGATGTTTGCGGGGCTACGATGCGCAATCTTGAGACAGTTGCACCTTCAGGGCGTTGATATGTGGCCGCGCAGCCAGTAAGAAATACAGCAGCAGCAATAGTGTAATTACGCCGATTTTTCATGAAAAGAGGTCCCTAGAAAGATGGGAGCAGATGTGTTCAGAGTTGGAAAGAAGTTGTGATGCCTAACGTTTGAGATGAGAGGCGTGACCCGGCTTGCCGGGGCACGTCCTCTCGATTGAAGGGTTGGGCGTCTCGTGCAAGAGGACTACCTACCTGCTACAGCCAGCAATGCCTTCGGATTGGTGCTCGCGATGGCCAGCAAAGTACGGGCGGCACCGCTCGGTTGCTTGCGGCCTTGCTCCCAGCCTTGCAGAGTGCGGACAGAAACGCCCATGAGTGCTGCGAACTGCGACTGAGACAGGCCGGTTTTTTGGCGTGCCTCAATGACAGGCGAGGACACAACATGAACTTGGCCAGCCTTCATTTCCTTCACGGATTGCAGAAGCTCAGCCGCGAGATCGCGTTTGGCTTCGTAGGCAGCGAGTTCAGCTTTGGTCAGGGGTTTACTCTT
>JAULBY010064244.1:0-10100 GCA_032358315.1 Ophiocytium majus | reverse complement strand
CCTTATGATTGCTAGTCCCCTAGTTGGCTGGACTCCTGCCTGCACTATGTGGCTGTGTGGCCATTTGCATGTGGCCTCGTGTGCAGAGTGCTGGGAAACGCAGGGCACCACACTTTGTTGCCACAGCGACTGAGACCATAATGCACAGGAGCGCGTGGGTGCGTGCGACACCGTGTTGGCACACATACTGAATACTTCCAAAAATGCAGTGCTTACGCAGTTTCATTGCCGTCTGCATGCATGGCAGGCGCCTGCATGTCCCGCGCACTGCCCGGGCAGCGTACAACTAGTGTACATTTTGAGTTTCGCATCCTGTACTGTTTCTGGGAGAAGCTGGACACATGGGGTGGCGTGCGTCGTGCGTGCGTGCGTTGGGGTGCGGCGGCGTAGCAGTGAGCCCCCTACCCGCCTGCTTTGCCTCGAGCCACGGCAGGCCACTGCTCAGCAGCAGCACCAGCAGCGAAACCAGATACCACTATAGTAGTACCTCAAGTAGTAAGCAACAGCAACTTGCGTATGACCAGCCGTCACGCTGCACGGCCGACCAGCAATGCTTACAGATGGGCAAGTAGCGCGCCCCACGGCACAGGCCAGTACCTCCTGCACACCCTCCCGTCAGCATTGCTGCCTGTAATTCAGCTGTTACAGTACCGCTAACATGTGCACAGACAAACCAGACGGCTGCAAGGGCGGCACAGCGTACAAGCTGCCTTCAAGTTGGAGCCTGCAGGCACACCATGGTGCACCAGGTGGCCGGGCTGTAGCGCTTGCACGAGGAGCTGCTTGGGACTCAGGTCGACTGCTGGCACTGGCACAAAATGCCAGGCAGGTGCATCGTCAGCGCAATGCAGAGTGCCTGACATGCTGTGCTGCAGCAGTCATGGGGCTGGTACACCACCAGTCGGCCGACGTGCCGCAGCGCTTGCAGGAAGAGGTACCACGTGCCGGGCGGTAGGCGGCACTTGATGTTTTCAACAGCTGCCTTACTGGAACAGTGCCCTCATTGCGAAGTTGGGTGAGCAAGCTGACACTGTGTTCACATGTGCAGGCATGATGCATAGCATTGCAGCCCTTGTGTCACACCATGGGTTGAAGCAGCATTTGCAGAGCACCAAAAGGCAGCAGCAGAGACAGCACGCATACAGGAGCCGCACGCCAACAACTTCCATGCTGTAGCTATTACTGATAGCGCAAACATGGAACTTCGGCTTGCACCACACACAGGACAATCGCCGTGCCCTCAACGGTTCTCTTCAATCCAGCGCACAATGGCATCAGCCGTGGTTTGTCCTACCTGCATTTTTTGAGCGGACTCCTTCACAAAATGCACACAGTGGTCTGGGTACCATGGGCTTGCATTGGCACGCGCCCACTGCAGCACCTCCAGATGGCCGTGTTGTGCTGCACCAATACACGTCTGTGCATCCCACTTGCACCCGTTCTCCCGCGCCCACTGCAGCATCTCCAGGTCCCCGCGCTCTGCTGCATACGAACAGGTTAATGCACTCCATTCGCACCCATTGGCTCGCGCCCACTGCAGTACGTCCATGTGGCCACCTTCCGCTGCCTTGTCACACGTCCAGGCATCCCACTCGCACCCATTCGCTCGCGCCCACTGCAGCACGCCAAGGTGTCCGCCTCGTGCTGCCTTATGACAGGTGTGCGTGTTCCAGCGGCAGCCATTGGCTCGCGCCCACTGCAGCACATCCAGGTGCCCACCCGCTGCTGCTTCAGCACACACCCACGCTCGCATGGCGCAGCCATCAGCCACCAGCCACTGCAGAGCCTCCAGGTGTCCGCGCTTAGCTACCGCTTCCATGAGGCACTCGCTCCTGGGGCAGCCGCTGCCCAGCGCCCACTGCACCATCGCAGTAGAGGCAGCGAAAGTCGCGAATTTCGTTCTCTTGGCATGCACAGCGCAGTAGATGTGCCTCCACTCCCGGCACACCGTTGCCACTTGCAGGTAGCATCCGGGGCCCATAAACTGCTGCATAATAGTGGTCCAAGTGTCGCTGCCTGGAAAAGGAAATGCACCGGTACACCAACAGTTGCGCAGGTAGCGCATGATACCAAGTACTGATGTGCGAGTGCCGGGTGTCACAACATGACATGCATGCAGACAATGATGACATGGTGGGTTCATGGTCCTGCTGTGAGACTGGAAGTCAGGGCACGGAAGGCCAGACTAGAAGAGAAGGGGTGCTTTACAACATTCGGGTGCGTGATGCTGTTGCACACGTTCATGGGCCACGTGACTGCTGATGATAGAGGACCTGCGAGTTGCTTGTTTCATAAACCTCAGAAGTATGAAGATGTGCTATGGAGCAGCCTAGCCATGAGGGAAGAATGTGGGTACCAGAAGTAAATGTACAATGGCGTACACATGCGCACAGTTGGGAGTGTCATCAGCGGTTATGTACTTACCGAAAAACTAGATTGTGCAGCCGTACATTACTCTTCCGTACATGTGTGGGTGTATTTGTTGTGTGTACGCTTGGTGGCCTTCAAAGCCACCAGCCACATTGCATACATGCGGTGCCCACGACCGCACACTCTAACCTCTCCTAAGTTGCTGATGTGCTAATTTTTTTAACATCATACCATTGAAGTCAGAGCAGGAGCGTCGCAAAACGCAGCTCTGGGAAGGTAGGTGGAAAAGGCTTGAATAGGAGGCCCAGCCCGTTGAGACTAGAGCAGGAGAGCCGCAAAACAAAAGTCTATAGTAAGGTAGTAGGTTTGAGTTGTTTGAATAGGAGATCCAGGACACTTGCAGCCACATAGCCTTGCGAGAGCTGGCGGCACAGGTACACTGTAGTACAGAGTGCCTTTGCAAGCCGGCAGCGAGATTGGCGCTCGATAGCTTGCATGCATCAGGTGCTGACGCACTGTACCACGAGGAGAAAACGCTGCTGACAACCAGACGGCAGCCCTGGTGATAAAAGCGGAGTTCTCTACCACACTCTGGTAAGGATGGCGCAACATGGCTTCAGTTTACACAGCTGCACGGTTTCGCCTGTGGGACCGCAAGTCACACACCGCAAGTCACACACCCACGCGGCAGCAGGCGCGGACCCTTCGGTCGGTGGGTGGACTCAGGTGCACCCGAGGTTACAGCGAGGGCGGCTTTCGACAAAGAGCACAGCCACATTGCACGATCCGAAGGTGTAACGCGGTGTGAAACTAAAGGCTGTTGGAGCAGCAGGCACCTCATGGCGTGCAACGCATGCCTAATGCGGCTCTGCTGCTGCTGCTGCTGCTGCTGCTGCTGCTGCTGCTGCTGCTGCTGCGAACTTATTTCACGTTCGCAGCAATTGCCCATCAACAACCACTTCCCCTGTTGTGTGTACTCCACAGAGCAGTGTCTACTGCTGCTGCGCCCAGCTGTTGCGGCCACTGCCGCTGCCGCTGCTAGGGCGCACGTTGAGATAGCAGCGACTCGCGCTGCACCCCGCCTCATCCTGGTTCGCAGAGGCGCACATTTTGGACTGGCAGTGGCTCACCTTGCACACGCGCTTGCTTGGCATCCCTGGCAGCACGCCGCTGGCCACGAGTCTCCATGCTCCCCCGTCCCGTCGCCACAGCCGCTGCGTCTTGCCTGCAGTACTTCTCTGAAAGCTCACTCTCT
The DNA here is from genome assembly GCA_032358315.1 of Ophiocytium majus. Taxonomy (NCBI): domain Eukaryota; class Xanthophyceae; order Mischococcales; family Ophiocytiaceae; genus Ophiocytium; species Ophiocytium majus. The sequence goes on along the minus strand of JAULBY010064244.1, from coordinate 6,475 downwards.
GTGCCGTGTGCTAACTCTGAGGGTGCACTTGCTCTCTCTCTCACACACGGTTTGTCAAACAAACCGTGATGCGTTCGCAAGAGGAGCGTTCCGCGCACCGTCCTTGCGCGTTCGCATTCACGAATTCAAGCGGGGGAGCCTGTAACAGGAGAGCCTGTGTGTCACGTGTTAGTTGGTTGCTTCCACACACACCAGGAGGCGCCTGCTACCGTCGCACGGGTGACAACGCGCGCGCCATGGCTGGAGCTCGTGGGGTGCGGTCACCATTGTTGGGGATGCGGCAGAGGCGTACAAGCGGTGCCAGAGGCACCTGAGCGGGATGACTCTGGCACGCCTGCTGCGCAACTACGACATGATGAGCAGCAGAGAACAGCAGGCGCGCGCCGTAGTGGTGTCCGCCACCTCTGCAGGGGTTTGACAGCCCGCGCATTTCGGAAGCAGTGGTAGCGGCGCTAGCAAGAGCCAGCATCACAAAGGCCAGCATGGGCATTACTGCGCGTGGCGCTGCGAACGCAAGGCGCACGCTGCTGCCGCGGAAGTGACACATCAAAGTGTTTCGCTGCCTGCCGGCGAGCCCCTCATCAGCGGCGCGCGCTGTCGGCGGCAGCCGGCGCAGCAGTAGGTGTGCTGTGCCGTAGCCTACACTCAGCTGCAGCAACATCCACATCACTCAGCTGCAGCAACATCCACATCGAGACCCTGCCGCACGTGCCACACAATTGATCATGAGCTCAAACACCACAACTGTTTGTTGCTGCCTTGCCTGTGCCCGGCCAACTGCGTGTGAGCAGGCGCGACGTGCACCTGGACGTGCTTCGCGAGTTCGTGAGGTTCATCTCACTCAAGATCGCTGCAGGCGACACGGGCGACAACCCCCGCCTATCCCCCCCCCTGCTCGTGGACTAGATATGGCACTGCCACATACTGGACACCTCCGCCTACGCCGCCTTCTGCACGGCGGCAGCGGAGCGCTTCATCCACCACAACCTGGCGGGCATGTGCGACAGCGAGGTACTTAAACAGACGCGCCGTCACACAGCTGCAGCTACCTACACAGCGGCATTCCAGGCCACGCCGCCTGCCGACATCTGGGGCGAGCACCCGGCCCTTGTGCATGCGGCGGCAGCCATGGGGGAAAATGGTGCAGGCGGCGGTGCTGCAGCGGGGGGCGGCACTCAGCAGTGGCAGCTGCTGCAGTACGGGAGACCAGACGGCGCAGGGCGGAAGCGTGGATGCGGCAGCGCGGCTGCCCAGCCAGCACAGGAGCTGCGCAGGAGCATCAGGCGCCGCACCGACAACGGCAGTGGAAATGCCATGCAGCGTGAGCAGGGTACCGCCGCCAGCGCTGCTGTCAACAGTGCAACCATGCTCATAAGGGTGCATGATGACAAAAGTGGTAGAGAAACGTATTCAAGGTGAGGCCCACAATCCCCTGGGAAGGGTGTTCGCTGCATTTGCGGCTAGGGAGGGGGTGGAGGTCAATGCGCTGCGCTTCATGTGGCAAGGAACGCGTGTGATGCACAATGATACACCTGCAGAGATGGGATTTGAGGATGGAGCCATCGTGGACTCAATTGGTGAGCTATGTGGATGCTGAAGCTGCAACCATATGCAGTGAAACTTGCGCGACCACTCTGGTGTCCGCGCCTGGGGGGTTTGGCGCAGCGGCGACACAGCACCCACTTGTAGCCCCACCGCTGCGGGTCACACCGGCATGCATATGTCACGGTGGCAGCCGTCCCAACAGATTTGCAGTTACCGCAGTGTCTGGACAACAGCTGTGTGGTGGTGAGCAGTGGCACCATGTCTGAGCTTTTTTCAAGTGCCTCAGTGCCACAGAATGGTGGTGAGGTGGGCAGTGTGTCAGGTTGCAGCCGGGCATTCAATACTGGTAGTGGCTGACCAGTGATCTGCGCAAAGCATGCTGGCATCTGTGTTCAGCTGCAGTCATGCTTGTTCAGGCCATGGCCATGTGCCCGTGGTTGCAGACACAGCGGCTGCAACAGGTGGTGCGTAAGCAGGCAATGTTCCTCAGTATGTGGGCAAAAAGGGGCGGGGTCGGTGGCAGCTGGTGTGTACTTCTACAATGCCACTGTGCTATTGAATTTCACCGCAACCATGCAGGCCGTTCCGTGCGCAGGCTCCTGTTGCATGGTTGTCTGCACGTTGCTGAACGCTGCCCACCTGTGTGTGGGTGACACTTCAGCCTGACTTGCATGCACGTCTGCTGGCCCTGTGAAGCGCTGAAAAAACGTTGGCACGTGTTGCTGCCCCAGTCAAGGTGTTTTGCTGTGCACAAGTTCGCATGCCAGCAAGGTACACTTGGAAGGCACTGTTTCTGCACATGGCATTGTGCACTACGGCATGTGCAACGTGCATCCACCCTGGAGGTGCTGCGTGTGGGTGGCAGCAATGACAACTGCTGGCTGACACTGTTGGCTCCATTCTGGCAGTGCCAGGGGCATGCAGAATGCACAGCATCTTGGTTAGTGAGTAGTACCAAACTCTGCCCGTGCTTGTGCAGAGCACTTTGTGTGTTTGCGTGTGCATACACTGCCGAGCGTGTGGCATGGCGACGAGCATTCTGGCATGCATGACATGGGCTCTTGCTCTCCCACAAGTGCAAATACTTGCACTGCTGGTCCGCATTCCTGCTGGTCCATGGTGCAAAGCAACGACGTGTTGCCTCGGCAGTCACGGTGCCGTGTCTACTAGCCACACCCACAGCAGGTGGTCATGCTAGCAGTGCTCAGTCTAATACGCCCACACCATCTCAACACATCAAGGCAAGCCACTAGCAGCAGGGCAGCAGACGACAATGACCAACCATGCACCACTTCGCAGCAAACAGCAAGGCATGCCGTATCAGGTGTAAAAACTACTACGTAGTAGTATGTACAAAGAGCAGCATGCTTGTCTGTCGCCGGCAGTACAGGTGCCAAAACAGCATGCCCATGGGGGCTGGTAGTCAAAGCGTGTATGATTTTTATGTCACAAGGAGGGATGGTTCAACCTCTCAATCACGGTCATGATAGGGGCCTGGAAGGTGCGGCCTAGCAAGGGTAGGCACCCCTTTAAGTACATCAACCGGCAGCAGTGCATTCATTGCAGGACCCAGGGGTCACAAAATCACCAACTGCCAAATGCGCGTGAGCAGCCCCGAGATCATACCCTTGCCATGCAAACGGGAGTGCTGGCAACAGGTGTTGGGGTCTAAGTGTGCTATGATACAAGTTTTGCGCAGCAGCTGTGGGGCTGGAAGAAGCTGCTGGGGGGATCAATAGACGTGCCTAGAGCTCATCAAGCTCCGGCTGTCCACCCGGCGCAGCCAGCTCAATGACCATGAAATGCGCCCCTTCGCTGCCTGCGGCAGTGGCGAAGTCGAGGGTGGCGCCGGTGGTGCCGCCAAAGAGCTGTGTGCCATCGCGCGCTGCCAGCACCAGCTTGCCGCCTGCAAGTGACACCTGCGTCAGGAAGGGGAGTTGGTGGCAGAGTTTTTTTTTTTGGGGGGGGGGTGAGGCATTGGTACACGCTTCAGGACAACCTGCTGTGAGACATACTTGAATATGAAGGCACACAAGCAGCCAGTGGCTCTGGGGCTGTGCAACTCTGCTCGCAGCAATCGAGGTGCAAGTACAGGTCGGCCTGAGCTGCCACACCACTGTGAGATGATTGAACTCATACAAAGTTGCATCAATGCAGAGGCTGTTGACTGCTCTGAGTGTGCACTGTACTTGAAGTATCAGTGCATAGTGAGAGAGCCACATGATGCACTCATACTATGTACCGTACAGGTACACAGTCCACTTTACAAAAGCAGATGATGCACACCTGACAAGCACGCTGCTCAATTCAGCCACGACGCATGTGAGTCGTATCACCCGTGCATGTGGCACAACCGCCTATGTATGAAATGGGTGTGCATAGCCTAGGCATTGATAATAACTACTTGGAAGCATATACTTCATAGTACATAGGCTCACCTCTCCCTCAATGCAGACCATGTAGGCAGCACGCCCCGCGCGCAGTGGCAGCGACGCAGTGCGCCCTCCCTCCAGCTCTCCAATGTACACATTCACATCCTGGTGGAGCTCAATTCCAGCTTCGCCACTGTCACCGCTGGTGTCTTCAACGCTGCTGCCATCCACCACGGCAGCTGGTGCTGCACCACCCGTGCCGCTGATTATGCGGCGCACAAGGTTGGTGCGCTGCTCCTGGGGTGGCGCTGGCATGCTGCCGTAGCGCACGGGCAGGCCGCGCGCATCGGGTGTGATCCACACCTGGGCTCAGCAGAGACACCAAGCACAAAAAGCAATGTCACAGTCTGAGTGTTACAGTAGTCCAGCTACAAACGACAGTGCACCCACTGCTGTGCACAGTGAGGGCTTACAAAAAATGCTTCAGCGAGCCAGAGGTCACCCATGCCTGGTGCGTATGAATAACAGAGGTCATGGTGGCTGGTACAACAACACAACCGATGATGCCACTATATAGAGTGCGCCAAGTAAGGGCGCGACTGCAGCATCAGCATTAACAAGGAAGCACCAGTGCCATTCTGCAGCCAGGCAAAGGTCGGCAAGTGGTGTGCGTGCATGTGTGTGAGGCAGAGTGGTTGGACAGCATGGGTTAGCACCAAGTCTGGACATCAGGAGGAGACCCAAACCACCTGCTGGCTGTGATTATGTCTGCTCAAAGCGCTGCGTCTGCTGCCCCAGCTGCCAGTGGCGAGCAATGCGCCAGGCGCGCGCGACACAACTGTTTACTTGTACTATTGTGGTACGGTAGCCCCGCTCTAGAGTGTGCATGACGCACCAGCAAGACGTTTCCGACAGTGTTGGCACCTTCAACTCTCATACCTGCACAGTGCATGACTAAATAGTACACTTGGTTCACTGTCACACACTTGTGCCACTGACCTGTAGGAAACGGCACGCTTCGGTGGCGTGCTCGTTCATCTCGCTGTGGTACACTCCGGTGCCAGCGCTCATGTACTGCACAGCTCTGCAAAATTTAGCAAGGGTCAGCAGGCAGGTTGTTGCGAGTCAGCACATGCGCACGGATTCATTCTTGCGGCTGGTTGCACAATGCCTGCAACGCCAGCATGTTCCACAGCACCACCGTCTGTTTGGTCAAGAAACGGTTGCTCTGCCTCTGTTGCAGGCGCCCTCACAGCTCTGCAGTTTCGCTACACTTGAGTAGCTGTGTGTTGCAAAGCTTCAGAGTTAAAACCGGTAGTGCTCCCGTAAAAGCAAGCGAGCACGCAGGAGTGAGCAGCATTACAACACAACCTTCTTGCTGCCAGCTGCGCACTTGTTCTGCAACACTATCTACATCACACACAAACACACCACTGTCACTCACCCTCTCCCCAGAGTCTCCCTGTTGCCCTTGCTGTCCTCATGCGTCAGGTAGCCATCCACAACGTAGGAGAAAATCTCCTGGTCACCATGGGGGTGTTCGCCAAAGCCCTGAAGGCGGCACCGGTGGGTAGATGTGACGCAGCGCAACAGCACTGAGGTTAGGTACACACAGGGGTGGTGCTGGAGTTTGCTGGCGCTTCCCCAGTGCAGCAGCAGCGACAGCAACAGCAGTGGCCCCGCAGCCCACTCCAGCACACAAGCCAGCAGCACCAATTACCTCCGCATCGCAGACATATGGAGGAGGCAGCAGCAGCGCGCACCAGGCCTGTTGAACGGCGCCAGTGCAGCAACAACACCAGGTGTCGCTCGCTTGCCTGGTTCGGCTTGACGATGTCGTCGTTGACCACTCGTAGCTTGCCAAAGTTCTTTCTCTTTGGATCCCAGTGGTCCGCAAAGCTGAAGTGGAAGCGGCTCTCGAGCCAGTGGGTGGGCTTGCTCACGTGCAGACTGTCACGGGGAACCTTCTTGTAGCGCAGCGTGGAAGCCACCGAGGCGCTGCCGCCAGCAGCACCAGCAGCAGTTGCTGCTGCCGTGCTAAGGCTTGTTGTTGCTGCCGTCATACTTGCTCGACTGATGAAGCTGCTAGCCAGAGGGGATGCCAGCTTGCGCAGCAGCTGAGGCCGCATGCAGTGAATATAGGGGAGAAAAAAAAGATGGGGTGTGAGGGAGGTGCGATGTCGCAGCTGCGCTGCGCTGGGTGTAATGCTCGGCCATGTCCAAGGGTCTCTCGGCCAGATCACCATGTGCTGTTCGCGCCAGGAAAGTTCTGGGCCAAAAGAACTTAAATAACCCAGACTTCAACAAGCAAGTTTGCACACACACACGGATACGTGCACTGCCAGCCCGGGCTGGCCCGCTTCCCTCCACCGGTTACGCTCATGCCCAAGAAGCCGCTGCCGCGGGGCGGCAGCAGCAACCACGTCTTTACAGCTTCGCTGTTACTATTTTTTTTCTCAGAGTCAGAAGCCGGTCTTGTAGGAATCAGATCACCCCCTCTATTAATGCCCTTCTCCTCCGACATCGTTCTCCTGTTGAAATGGCTTACACGAACATCG
>JAULBY010064233.1:0-10101 GCA_032358315.1 Ophiocytium majus | reverse complement strand
GGGGGGGGGGGGGGGGGGGGGGGGGGGACATGTGATGGTCAGGAGGGAGGAGGAAGTAAGACGAACTTGGCACACCCCCGATGAGGTTTGGAGTCGGCATTTGGTACTTGCAAGAATGACGCACATATAATTGTGAACAATGCACTTGGAGAAGTTCGTGCATGATATATGCTTTGAAGTACAATCCTGGTACTTAGTACCTGCGCGCACGCCCTCAGGATTGGGCACGGCAGTGCCTCCCCTGCCAGCACCCCCCCCAGCATGTGCACATTGTGAGCAACTACGTGTATGTATGCATGGATTTCTAGAAGTATGTACCATACACTTCAAAGGAGTATCAACTTCTGTTCATGTATGTGCCTTGAATGCGCCACATACTCTACGATGGAATCCGCGCTCTGGTTGGTGCGACATGTAAAGGCGTCATCTTTGGTCTGTTCACCCCTTTGCCCGGGTTCACCCCGGGCCGCACCGCCGGGGAGACCCAGCATTTATCTCTCCTAGATGGGTTTTTCATGTATGTACACATGTACGCATGTATGTGCCATAGCTAGTGTAAAAAATACTTCGAAGTACTACTGCACGGCCCTGCATGGCGCCCTAAACGGACGACCTGCCCTGGCAGGTTGAGCCCTAGGCAGCCTGCCGGCGGCTCAGGCCTGCCCGCTGCGCCCTTTCTGTGTTCGTATGTATACACGTATGGCATGCACTGCCATGCATTTGCCATGGCCGCCAGTGGGCGTGCTGGCATACATGACATGGGCTCTTTCACGCCCACAAAGGGAATAAATGAAGCTACTGCAGTAGCAGCACAGCACTCTCTTTCCGCGCACGCGCGCCCTCAGGATGGGACACACCAGCGCATCCCCGGCCAGCACCTCCCTCTCCAGCGTGTGCATCTTGTGGGCAATTACATGTGCGCATATCTATATACTTGGAAGCGTACACCTCGTAGACTACGTACCATAGCTGGCGTGCACAATACTATTACAGCAGCAGCACACCACTCACTTTCCGCGCACGCGCGCCCTCAGGATGGGGCACACCAGCGCATCCCCCGCCAGCACCTCTCTCTCCAGCGTGTGCATTTTGTGAGCCGCAAACAGCAGCACGTCCAGCGCCCCCGGCTGAGTGCGTGTATACGCCTCCTCAGTCCACTGCGGCAGGCAGACACGTGCGCGCGAATCGGGGGGTGGAGTTACCGGGTGAGTAACGGGGGAGGGCAGACCGGCAGCGCCGGTGTGGGCACAGGGTGGTAGCGTGCGGTGTGCGAGCTGTGGCGTAGAACAGCTGCTGGCTTGCGCGCCACTGCACCACATACATCAAGTACGTGCGTACACGTCTACAGTACAGCAACAATGTACATGAACTGAAAAATGGTAGCGTGCAGTGGGTGAGCTGTGCGCGCCACGGTACCACATACTTTGAAATACAAACACGTCTACAGTCTAATAACAATGCACATGGACTGTTCGCAATGAGTCCGTTTCACAAGGCACAATCCCATGTTGACTGTGTGTTAGACATCACCAGCTCAGGTCCGGTTTTAACTACTGCAGTCCTCAGCGAACACCTGATGCCCGTCTAACAACATTGACCCACCCGCACCCATGACCTGTACCTGCACTGTTCCAGAAGTATATGGTACTGCTTTGGAATATGATAAGCGCGCACGTTGACAACACCACTGTTGAAGTACACGTACCAACAGCACGGTAGCCATGGCAGCGGCTACCTCAGTGTCAGTGCCCACTACACCGACCTACACGAGTTTTGCCAGCCGGGACAAACGCTGCCCGATTGGTCCTCCCTGTCCCGATTGGTCCTCCCTGTCCCAGTTGCACACAGGGCATCCTGTGCCCATGTGGAGCCTAGTGAGATGCAAGTACATGCCTAAGGTACTTAAGCCAGCATGGGTGCGTCTGACCGATCTGAGGAAACCTTTGTGCGCCTCCATTACCTTTTAGGAGGCGACCGCCCCAGTCAAACTGCCCCCCTGAAATTGTTCCTTCACCGGCTTTTGGTGTAAGGTTAGAGCAGCAAGTACAAAATACGGCGTATTCCTACGCCCAAAAAGCGATATACAGCATACTTGCCGTATAAATACGCTCATCTGTACACGTTATACGGCGTACTTACATGCGTTATAAGGCGTGCAATGCGAAAATTACACCCTGTGACCCATCGCTATACTTTTAAAAGCCAACGTGGGTGCTTGTGCTACGCCACTGAACATGGGAGTGCCCTCCCCCCCCCCCGCCCCAACCCCCTGCGCACCTGATCGCGCAGCGACGCAGGCACCACCACGAGCGTCGCCTTAATCTTCGGAGGGCCACCCTCCTCCTCGGCCGCGTCCACATCCGGAGCGCCACCATTCGCCGCCGCGCCGCTGCCAGCGGCTGTTATTGAACTTGAAGTTGAGGTGGGAGAGTCACCACCTGGCAGCGCGGTGGCGGCGCGCTTGGCGCCGTTGCCGGGGGGCGTGAGGGGGTTGCCCAGCACCAGCGAGAGGACCTGGGGGGGTGCCATCGCGCGGTAGTGCGCAGGGTGTTAGTTAGGCCATCCGGTTGCAGCGTAGGCAATGGGGGTTGAGAAAGCCTGTGGTAGTGTGCAGGGTGTTAGCTAGGCCACGCGGTTGCGGGCTGGAGTGCGGGCGGCCGCCACGGAGTAAGAGGTGCATGTGACGGCGTTGCAGGGCGCTGTTGTACCTCAGAAGCACTTCTTGAGTGGCCCCACACATTCAGATTGCTCTTGCACGGGGTGGGAGCGAGCCCCCCAGCCAACAGGCAGTGTGCGCCTGCTGCAATGGCGGCGGCGGCGGTGCGCGCCAAATGACACACCTCACCGCAAGCGTGCCTCAAGAGACCAGAGGAATGATGGCATCCTCAACTGTTCTCTGCTGGTTCATGGTTGAAGTTATGAAGTTCAACTTCTCACCTCAACGGTCTTGCCCAGCCCCATCTCCTCGCACAACATGCCGCCCGTGGTGCGCGGCGGCGTCTGCAGGCGGAACTCGCCTGCGCGGTCCATTGCAGGCAATTCATGTACATGAATCACGTGAGCTACTTCATCCATGCGTTAATTTTCTGTTCACGCCTGCAGGCGGAACTCGCCTGCGCGGTCCATTGCAGGCAATTCATGTTCATGAATCACTTCACTGATTTCATGATTGGTCGCAGCGTATAAACTTAGCATTATACGCCGCAGAACGTATGTAAATACGGCGTATGACGTACTTCGAGTGGACATTCTTACATAATTGTACGGCAAAAAACGCCGCACACTGTGTTACTGGGCGTAGACATGTGTACAAGCAAGCCGTATTTTGTAACGCGTAGTTAAAAAAACATTATACACCGTGATCCATCACTGGCCAACACACAGTCTGACCCCACCGTGCACCACATGGCGCAGCAGCTACATCACTACCGCCATAAAGGGCTACTCGCGTCAAAATACTGCCCAGACACCCAACCATACACCTTGCATGTGTACACACGTGCATGTACAACAGTGCCTTGTTTCCATCACACTTTCCAAACCGGCTCACGCTCACAGCTGTTATAGATATACTTCAAGAAGTATTTCGAAGTGTACCTCAAACACAGGTGACACACTGTACAGGAGGTGTACACAAGTTGGGGGGTGGGAGCAGGTCCCCTGGGACATGGGGCTGTATTTCGTTAGAGTGGTGCTCTGGCAACATGCCAGGCTTCCCTTGATGTACTGAGCATTGCCAGTTTTTTTCGCTACCTGTCTGATTTTCTCGCACCGTGTGCAAAGGGCTTTCCGCGCCCTAAGCGGAGTTTACTAAGAGTACACAAGTGCATGTGGTCTTACTTTGTGTGAGCACAAACAGGTTTAGGTACACCATGCCCTCACCTGCTAGCGGGAAATACCACAGGGGGTCGCCACCATCCGCCCACTCCCGCCGTTCCCAGAAGTAGCCATTCAGCCCCCCCGGGTTGCTGTCGTGCTCGTGATCCAGCATCCACTGCAGCAAAGTAAACGATAGAAAAACCACATGAGAAGTAGTACAGTGAGCCACAACTGTGGAGTATTGTGGCGTCATCAAGCACGTGCATGCGCTCGTACTCGTCTTTGTGGTTCCAATGCGGGCCAACACCTGGGGACGTTGCACCACGTGGGTCACTAGGTGGGCGCTCTGCTGCTGCGTGCTGGCAGCAGCGCATGGCACGTCTGATATGAGTAATGATGGGTCACAACATATAATTTTTGAATTATACGCCGCATAACGTATGTGAATATGCCGTATAACGTATGCAGATGAACGTGTTTATACGGCAAATACGCCGTGTACTAGATGCACACTTGGCTGCTGCGTGCTGGCAGCAGCACATGGCATGCCTGACACGCGCAACAGCACCGCACCTGGCACCTCCACGTGCTGTAAATGCACGCACACACACACACACATACACCTAATATGCACGCATTTGGAGGCAAAACAAACACATGTGTACGTACATGTGTGCTTACACATGTACGTGCTTCAGAGGAATATATACACATACATTTCACTTCGAGGCAGAAGTGTACAGGTACACATCTGTATGTAGTACATCCTAGAGCATATACTGTACTTCAAGTATACTTCAAAGTCAGTTCGCGCACATACCTTATACTTCTGAAGTACTGTGGCAGGTCATCATTTACATCAGCGCAGCATCTGTTTACACCAGTACGACACCTGAGCGCAGCTTGGATGACTGCAAAGCACGCTGGGCTTTGTCATTGCCCGGCGCACTGGGTCACCAGCTGCAGCAAGCTGCAGCGAAACGGGTGCTTGCAGCGGGCTTGCCCGCCACGTTCATGCCATCAACACCGCTGCCCGCACAGCGTGGATGCCCGCCTGCGGCACTGTAAGCCCACCCTGGGCGGCGGGTAGTCATCCCTGAGCACCACCGCCAGCCTTTCCCAGGGTGCCGTCACGCAAAGCGCCGAGGACGGCGCCTCGTCTGGCCACAACGGCCCCTACTTCGGCGGCTCAGCACAAGTGTGATGTGCGACTGAAGTGGGCAAAGGTACTGACACACTTGTTTGCCAGCCACCGTGTCAATACCTTCGCACACTTCGACCACGCATCGCGCCTGTGCCAAGTCGCCGTTGTAGGTGCCGTCGTGGCCAGGCCAGGCGCTAGCCCCGGCGGTATGCATGAGGGCAGCCGCGAGAGGCTGTTGGCAATGGTCAGCATGTCTATCCGGCCGGCTCAGGCGCCCACAGGCTGCGGTGGCACTCCACCGGCCTGCAGCTGGTGTGGCACTGCAGGCCTGGCCGCCACACTTGTGCAGTGCAATGTCACGACTCATTAGCTACAGGCCGCAGCCCAGCGGAGGGGGCACGACCAGAGCCTGCAACCCTCTGCTCAATCGCGCTGGGCGACATGCATGATTGAGGACAGGGTGGTGATGGCATGATTGTGGCATGCAGGCCCGCTGCGCCGCCCGCTTGGCAGCGGCCTGTGCAGCTGATGGCTCGTGACGCAGTGGGCCGGGCAATGGCAGACCCCAGCGCGCTCCTCACGCGCATCGATGCTGTGCTCACATGCTGCACGACTTACAGGATTCATGACTGATACTTCTGAACTGCAGGTATAACTACTCGTGTAAACACATGTACTTGCACACATACTACGCAGCACAGTATGCAGCACACATGGTTGTAGCTGTGCCCGTGCAAATACTTAAACTTCAAGTTCAACTTCAGGGCCATCTCTGCGACGTGGTCAACCCACCACGGGCTCCTTTCAAGGGTCTCTTGGAAGGAAAGAGCACGCAAAACAAAAAGCTTCCACGGAGGTGCCGCTATCGCTGCGCGGGCTCAGGCATTGCACACATACAGACACACACACGCCGCTTCTGGCCCCATGCTGCTGCAGTGGTCCTACCTCGTACGTCTCAGTGTAAGTGCAGCTGCAGGTGCGGCAGCAGCAACTTCCGGGCGGCGCCAGCAGCACCTTCGACAGGCACGCATCTGGCGGCAGACGGTGTGGGTGGGCGGCGTTGGAACGCGGCTGTGGCCATGGAGATCCGCCCAAGGATGCGTGCAGGGGAGCGCCTGGCGCCGAGATTCTGGACCGCCGTCCTCGAATGTGACTCACGGACGTCCTAAGCAAGCCTAGTAGGTGACTCACTGCGTGAGTGCGCCACCTGTGAAGCTGGGCTTTAGGACGTCCAGAGCATTGAGTCACCTTTGAGGCTGGCCGTCAGGAATGCCGGTGCCAGGTGTTTCCTCACTCGCGTCGTCGAACGAGCCTCCATCGCCAAAACCGCGGTTCCACACCGCGCACCCATGCCCGATGCCTGGAGGTGTGTGCAAAGTTGCTGCTGGCGCCAGCGTGTGCCTGGCGCTTGTGGTGCGTGCTGCATATGCTCACACACGGGCAGTTATGGATCATGGCGTACAATATTTTTTATACTTCTGCAGTATTTCGAAGTATGTTATAAAAAATACGGCATATTTCTACGTATCCGTACGCCCAAAACACGATATACTTCACGAAGTATACAGCACGTTCGCCGTGTAAATACACAAATGAAATACGTTATACGATGCACTACATACGCTATATGGCATATAATGTGAGGTTGATAGGCTGTGACCCCTCATCACACATGAGCATGATGATACACATGCATATGCGTACTTAAGGAGCCAGCCGGTCCTCTGTCAACCTGCCGCCTGTGCCACGTGCTGTGTAAATAGTGTCACCTACACACACACAAAAAATAAACCTTTCTTTTTCAAAGACTCGCTACCATACCACACTGTGTATGAGTATTCATTTTTTAACTGTACCACCCTACTTATTTATAAAAGCCATATTTACATACTTCGAAGTACATGTCCTTCCAGGCATATTGGTGTATACAAAGGGTGTTGTGTACTTCGCAGTACATCACCATGAACTCAAGTACCTCAGAAGGCAGGGCAGAGGCGCAAGACAGAGAAGGTGGGTGGAGGCGTACCTGATAAGTGTAGTGCTGGAAGTGTGACAGGTGTCCAACATCAGCTTCCTATTGTTAAAGGCCGCATGTATGTACTTCCAGGCACGTTGGCGTAAACAACTGTGTGGTTTTGTGTACTCCAAGTACTTTTCAGCAGAGTACCTGTACTTCAAGGTACTCTGGAAGGCAGAGCACCGCTATGAGACACAGAGGGGGCGGAGGCGGCGCACCTGATAGGTGGAGCGCTGGAAGTCGAACAGGCGCACAGTGAGCTCCCGCGGCTGCGGCGCACGCCACGCGTACCCCTCGCTCTCCGCAACGCGCAGCAGGCCTGAGAGCGTGAACTCGTCGCCGTCGCCCGGCGAGCGCGTGAACAGCTTGGGCTGCTCCCTCAGCTGCAACACCGCGCCATGCAGCAATGCGCGTACCACTGTATGTAAGAACGCATGTAAGGCAGAGTAGTTCAAGTGCATGTTACTTCTTGAAGTATACTGTGAGATCGTCGCTGTCGCGCGGCGAGCGCGTGGACAGCTTGGGCTGCTCCTTCAGCTGCGACACCGCACCATGCGGCAAATACACATGCATTAGTACACATGTGTACTTCAAGTACTTGAAGTGCACATTAGTTGCCAGCAAGGCTGACAGCACGAAGTCGTTGCTGTTCCCCGGCGAGAACACACTTGGACTTATCCTTGAGCAGCAACGCCGCGCCCGCACCATGCAGCCAACACAAAAAACGCGAGCACACGTGTACTACAAGAAATTTAATTGCATGTGTGCTGGCTGGCGTGTGGACAGGCTATTATTTTCGGCCATGCACGCGCGCACAGGGCTGTCGGTGCCCCAAGCGGACTTCGGCAAACCCGTACCACGTCAGTATGAACCAAAAACAGAAATTCAGCAAGGCAATTAGCTCCAGCGCCCGCGCGCGCAGCAGCACCAAAGCGCTAACCACGGCATGTGGCAAGAATGCTTGGCATTACATGCATACACATGTATGAGTACACACTACTGCTGCATAGACAGTCCACATACAGTATAACACTACAAAGTACATGGCGCACGGTGTAGGTGTGTGTTTGAATGAAACTGCATGAGTGTGCACAAAACCCCAGCAAACGCGGGCGTATGGCATGTAGGTGTGGGTAATTACACAGCAGTGCACTATGAACAGAAACCAGCAGGCTGCCGAGGCCCTTGCAACAATGGCAGCCAGCGTGAAGTACTGAATGCCTTTCTGAAAATAATGTGTTCGTTCCTTTTAGGTACACGCGGTGCAATAGCCTCACTGGCACCAGATGGGGATGGAAATTGACACTGCACACTCGGGTGGCAGAGGCAGGATTGAAAGTGAAACAGGATATAAATATTTCAATGGTTTACACTGGGTTTCAGTCAGGCCTGGACCCTCTCAAGCAACTTGATGTACACATGTATTATACTTCGTATTAGTCAATATACTCCATACGTATTGGCAATGCTTACGGGCTCCAAGTGGCACCACACTCACATGGCTCATGTGCCAAATAACCCTTTTGACGGCGGCAGCAGTTTTCACTGGAATCCCTAAGAGCAGCACTGCTTGCACCTCGGCGGCAGGCGAAACCACTGCTGGTCGGCGGCAAGAGCCAAACAAGTAGCAAAAAAAACTGAAACTTGTAAAGAAAGGACACAATGAGTCAAAAACCTACAACTGCATGAGGTGTGCATGTTCCCTCAGGCCCCTGGTACAGCCACGCGACTACCCCCGACCCCCAATGCTGCTCTCACCTTTGCGGTAGGCGTGACCGCCGCCGGCGGTTTCAAGTGCGTCACCAGCGTCAGTATGTCCGGGTCCGCCACCATCTCAAACAGCAGCCGCGACGCGTACACATGGTACTCCAGCGCCACCTCCACCCCCCCGCCCCCCCCCGCCGCGCTCCCACCGCCGCTCCCGCCGCCGCCGCTGCTGCTGCTGAGCACCTTGGGCGGCGCACTGGCGGCGCGCACCAGGGGCCTGCGCCAGGGGCTGGACTGGGGCGACTGCAGGGCGCGGAGGGCGTGAATGGCGGCGGCGGCGTTGCATCCGGAGGGCGCGAGGCGGGCCTCGAGCGCTTTCGCGTCGAGCAGGGCCGCCAGGCGCGAGATGGGGACGTGCTGGCCATCCTGGGAGGGGGGGGGGGGGCAGAGTAGGCAATAATGTGTGGCTTGTTTATAATTAGTACCTATCATTTTGTGTTCATGTGAAGGTGTAAGGGTTGCATGTGGCGGGTGAGGCGCTAGGCGTGACACGCCACATAGAGTGTGTAAATAGGGCGTGTAAGCGTAATTGTACGGCATGTACGCTGTATATCATTTTGGGCCCGGAGCAGCACGTCACTCGTTTACAGTGCGACGCGCTGAGGTTTTTCGATGCGCGGCCGCGCATGGACATTGTGTCATGCTGGCTTGCACGACCTGGACTTGCTGCACGCCCACAAGTGCACGCATGTACATAAACACAACAATGCCTGGAGACAAGGCGGCAATGCAGGTGGTGTACGCGCCCCCCCACCTTGAAGGTGACCTCCCCCTCCTCATCCCAGTGGACGACAGGACCGCCCCCCCGGTCCCCCCGCGGGCGCACCGTAAAGCCGCTGCCATTCTCTGCAGTGATGCTCACGCCAGCAGCGAGATCCTCAACTGTGGTCGCGCTGAGCACCAGGCGCAGCTCCAGCAGCCCGATGAGGCGTGCCACCGTGTGGCTGCCCATGGCGGCGAGGTTCGCCATAGCGGGCTTGTGCCAGCCGTGCGGCTGGGCGGCAGGGGGGAGGGCACGGTGGCAGTGGCAGCGGCGGGAGTGCTGAGGATCGGAGGAGGGGTTGTGCAGAGCAGGGGCTGCTGCGTGGTGTGCCGGTGTCGGTTGAAGTGGCGGTTACTTGTGTGCGTGTGCGGGGCCCGGGGTGCTGCTTGGTGAAGTGCATGATGCAGCAGCAGGTGCGAACGCTGAGTGCGCCAACATGGAAATAAGGCGAGGCATGCAACCAGCGGCAGCGGAGCAACGATTTGCAGCTGCTGCCTACTATCATGGCACGCGGGCAAGAAACCAAAAAGGTGACTGAGCCCAGGTACTCCCGTGGCTGGGGCAGAAAGCCAGGCCGAAGCCTGTGTGGTG
>JAULBY010064222.1:0-10101 GCA_032358315.1 Ophiocytium majus | reverse complement strand
CAGCGGCGAAGCGGCGGACGCCTGGTACACCACCAAGATCCCACTCCACTGTGCGTCACCGCCAGGCGGCGGGTGCATTCTGCTGGCCAGCCAGCCAAACATGTTGCACTTACGCTGCTCGCCGTTGCGGCAACGACGCGCGCCTGAGCCTGGCGCCGTTTCCCAGTTCGCGCCACACTCAAGCTCCTTGTTCTGTGCTGCAGAGGTTGGCAATGCAATGCCAACATCTGAGACACAGAGCAATGAGTGTGGGTGTTGCGCAGCTGGGCAAAGGCGCCAGACTCGGGCGCCCCTCGCTGCCACTCCGCCCAGGACCAAAAGTGGTTTGTGTGCACATGGCTGGCCGGCAGACTGCGCCCGCTGCGTGGTGGTGCGGGAGCGGGGCATTGGCGGTGAACCTCGCTTCTGCTGCTTCGCCGCTGGCGCATGTACCCCAATGCGAAGGCCCATGGTGACTGCCCGGCTGTGAGTTGGCAGGTACTGCAGTTGTAGCGCACTGCCGCTCAGCTTGCGCCTATAGATTTAGACCGAGCAGGTTTATGTGTTCGCGCGCCCTGCGGCCGCTGCAAGCGTCCATAGGGTAGGCACCACATCTCCTCTTCATAGACATCTACTGCATAATTCTGTGTAGAAGTACTGAAAGCCTACTACGGGGTATTGTAAGTGCGCCACTATTCTACAGTAAGTTACTACTACTTCGTAGTAAGTCGCCTGCACACCCACGCCGGGTACCACCAGATGCCTGCCACGCAATGGGCACCAGCAGCACGAGGGCATGCTGGTCGCACTTATCAGTGCAGGTACGGAAAAGTCTTATTGACTGATAGAGTAGTACTTGAAGTATGAGTAGCCAGGTACTTGTATTTGTCTGCACTTGTGGGCTTGATCAACATGGCGGCGCAGCAGAGCGCGCGCGTCGCTGGGCCGGGCCACCCAGCGGAGTGGGATGTTGATATTGAAGCGGGGAGCAAATGCGTCACCGCTGGCGTTAACGCTGAGGTGCGCGTGCTTGCCTTCACGGTGGCCTGGTAGCACATCTTGCGTCTCATGGATGTAGGCCATGATCACGTAGTTGCCCGTCCCCACAAACAGGCACACTTGCCTTCAGGAGCACTGTGTCGGGCAGCACCGCAGGTGTGCCTGTCTGTGGGCGCCGGCAGTTACCTGTTCATGGCCTTTAACCGTGATACGCGGGATGTGGGGCAGCTACTGAGTACCAGGTGGCCGTGAAGGCAAGCTTGCGCACCTCAGCGCCAGCGGTGGAGCAGCTGACCCCTGCTTCATCAACAACAGCCCACTCCGCCGGGTGGCCCGGCCCAGCGACGGGCTGATGTAGACACCTGACCCTGAGGTATCCCTTAGGTATACCATTGGTATACCTCAGGGGAATGTACCTAAATCCTGAGGTTTATATGTGCCTGAAATATGTGAGGTATACCATTGCCATACCTCAGAGTAAGTTGTCTAAATCCTGAGGTATAACTGCGATATACCTCAGGTAAACCTCAGGGTAAGGTACCTAAGGCACGGGCGCCCTCCGTTGCTCCGCCATGTGGACATGCTCCACGTGTGCTGCTTGGCAGTGTGGCCCTTCCGGTTCCAACAATCAGCGTGGGCCGCCACCCTCGCACACACTGTTCAGCCTTTCTGACATAATCGACACACCTACGTAACCGAAACTTTGCGGCAAGCAGGGCTGGTGCGTCGCACAGCAGAGCCCACAACGCGACACCGCCCCTCACTAAGTCGCGAGTGCACGGTACTAGTGGTGCCAGCGCCACCTGCACGTGCACATGCTTGCGCGCACCGAGCGCTGCAGCAGCCAGCGACACAGTGCTGGCCTCCAGGATGCTCGCCAATGTGCAGGGCGCGCATCACAAAGCTGGTGTGGCCGCGGTGGCAGCCAGTGCGCAGTCCCCTCTTGTTGGTGTCACAGTCAGTGAATGGCGGTCGGCCTGACTCGAACACCTTTCCGGTGAGACAGCTGTAGGAGCTGGCAGTCGCCGCGCCGTGCCAGCACCGCCACCTCGAACACGGCATGTTGGCGCACGCCGGGCGGTCATGGTGGCCTTTTGTGTTGACAGTATGCATCGCCAGCACTTCGAGTCGCTCGGCATTTGCAGCCTTTGCAGCGTACAGCAGCGGCTGAGGGTACCGGTGCCAGCGCTGAAGCGGCGGTGGCCTGCTACATCACCAACGTCCCACCCCACTGGGCGGCAGCCTGGGCGGCAGCCACCCAGTGGGGTGGGATGTTGGCGGCGTGGGAGGCGGCCACTGCTTCACAGCTGGCGCATGTACCCCGATGCTGTACCCCGCAGAGGTTGGCAAGGCCGACCTACTCGAAGTGCTGGTAATGCGCATGGTCGACGCGCAAGGCCATTCCACCCACCGGCGTTGCACCAACGCCACGTCCGAGGTGCTGGCACGGCGCGGCGACGGCCAGCTTGCGCAGGTGTTGCACCAGCATTTTTTCGTTCAGGTCCAGGCACCATTCCACCAGCCTATGGCGCCAACAGCTTTGCCAGTTTTGTCCCCCGCATTCATGTGTATGTGCACAATGGCTTCTGCCTTAGAGGCCGGGACTGTGCGCAGCGGCTACAGCGGTGACGGCAGGCGACGTGCAGATGGCGACGGTGCTGGTTGCGGGGCACGTCCCACAAGGTGACCGGAACTCCTGATCAGCCATGCAATGGACGCGCCGGGGTAGTTTTGAGAGGGCGCCCAGGCAGGCGGCGCGCAAGCAGCATGGCGCTGGTGGTGCGCGTGTACAGCCTTTGTACGGCATAAAGTCAGAGTGTACCGCTGCCTGTGCTGAGCATGCGCGGCTTGTGCTGAGCATGCGCGGCGTTGCTGCTCAGCACAGCGCAGAACCTGTCTGTTGGCAGTGATCGAGACTCAGAGCGAGCTCAGCAGGGAAGGAAAGCTTGGTAACTTGCAACCATGTTTACACAGAAGAGAGCTGCTCAATAGCTGCGCATGTGACTTTGGTGGGTTGTGCCCTTGCCCCTTTTAGGTTTTTTTTGTGTGTTTTTTTTATGTATTCTATGCATATGTTGTGTGCACTTCAGGCGCCCTGCGGCCCTTTCACCAATGGGGCACTTCTCCCTCTCTCATGGGAGGCGCCACCGTGTTGTGCGCTGCCAAAAAGGCAACAACAAAATGTTGGGCGCTGGTGTGCGACGCACTGGCCCTCCCCCTGCGCTCGGGTGGGCTCATGATGTTGGAGGCTGTTGTGGGGCACTCCACACTCATTGCCTGCGTCCGAGTCGCCATCACCGCCGTCATAAAACCAGCGATTCCATCGCCTGCAGTGCACACACATCCAGCGCCAGCAGCCAGCCGGATCAGTGTGCATTGCAGGTGCTGCATGGCTGGCTAGGTGATGACGATGGTGGCGGCTCGGACGCTGACATTGAGTGTGGATTGCCAGTCTCCCACGCAACAGCCTCCAACGTCGTCGACGTACCTGAGCACGGGTTAGAAGGGCCAGCGTGTGGCACAGCAGAGCCCAACACTTTCTGAAACCACTTCTTTTGGCATTGCGGCTGTGCTCAGCAAGTGGTCGCCAGAGAGTGGGAGGCGTGCGCCACGTTTGAGCATCGCATAAATCTTTTTATAGATGTACGTCGAAGTATGCGGAAAATTGCCGACACGGTGGCAAGGGCACAAACTACCATTGTCACATGCACAGCTTATGTCACATGCACAGCTAAAGTATGGCTCATTTCGGTGGAAACATGTAAGGAAAAGCTACAGCCCTATGTGCCGTATGCGCAGCGCATGTGGGTTGTGTATGCGCGCCTTACCGCAACCCTCATGGTGTGGTCGTGCTGCTCAGCTGAATGCCGTGTGTGCGGCACGTGTGATGCGTGTACTTCAGAAGTACATTTGGGTTGCAGCAGCGATGTTAAGCCTTAAGGTGACGTGACACGGTAACAACACAGAAGGCTTTTACAACAAGTGTAAGTGAGCATGAACGTCAACAGATACCATCAGCAGCATTCTGCGAAGTACCACAGGGAGGGCGGTGCACTAAGCATCGGAGGCACCGTCCCCTTGTATGCTATGCATCTCCTGCACTGAGCAAGTGTTGCGCTACCAGTAGTGCTTTACTTACATCTCCCTGGCGGGGGGAGGGGGAGGGGGGGGGTATATTCACATGTGCATGCAGCCCTCATCCCCAGCATGACTGATGCAATGTACTCTTATTGAACTCCGGGGTAATATGAGACTACGCTTAGGGCGCGGAAAGCCCGTGCACATGGTGTGCGTGTGACCGGAAAACGCATGATCAGTTCATGCTGCTGCTTGCGATCAAGATGGCAATGCTGGGCACTGTGCACTCTACAGAAAGCTTGGCATGTTGCCAGAGTGCTACTCTAATAGATCAAAACCCCGATGTACAACAATGCAACCGTACTTAAACAGAAAACTTCAACTTGGACTCCTACAAAAACTTCAACTCCCGCTGTGCCCCCCGCTGTTGGCGCAGGAGGCGTATGGCGCGACCAACATTGTTGTGCTGGTGCCGCCCACCCTGGACGCCGCCGTGCTGTCCTACAACCGCAACATCGACGCCACCGGCAGCGCCATCCGCGTGCTCAACAGCCCCAGGTAGGGTGTCTCAAACTATTCTGTATAACCACATGCTTGTTTTCTTTAGTTTGAAGTCGAAGTCTAACAACCGCAACATGCACGCCACTGGCAGTGCCATCCGCGTGCTCAACAGCCCCAGGTAGGGTGGCTCACAGCCCTTTTACTGGCGTGATGATCATAGTCCTACCAGTATAGTGGTACTTCTAAGCACTTCTAGTATACTACTTCACGAAGTGGTGCCAGTTGTACGGACGTATGTGGGCGAAACAGTGTGCTGAGCCGCGACTGCGATGCCACCAGCAGCACCAGCTTGTGCTCAACAGCACCAGGTCGGGTGTCTGGTACACCGCATACCACACACTTGCCATATATCTGAAGTACCTCGAAGTACTTCGAAGTAGTATATGGTCATAAAGCTCAGAATGGCCGTCTTCACGCACAGTCCACTTCAAGCACAGGCCCAGCCAACCGGCTGCTGGCCGCCGCAGCACAGGCAGTCTTCACGCACACTCAACTTTAAGCACAGGCCGCGCCTACCGGCCGCCACACAGGCGGTGAAGGCGTCAACTCAACCACATATTTCTAAAGCATAGTCTGTGCGTACATGCCTTCATGTCTGTGTCACCTGATAACTGCCGGCGGGTTCTTTGCCGCCACACCTTGTAACCGCCACCCACACGTTGTAGTCGCCACACCTTGTAACCGCCACATGTTGTAACTGCCACCCACACTCTGTAACCGCCACACCTTGTAACCGCCACACCTTGTAACCGCCACACCTTGTAACCGCCACACCTTGTACACTTTGAAACCGCCGCCCCCATGGCATGCTCGCTGCGACCGCCCACCAGCGACCTGAAAGGCATACGCAGCTGGCTTTGCAGCCCCCAACCCGTCACCGCCGCGCCCTGCCACCGCCGGCTGTTTTCTGCGACTGGCGGCTCGTTCTAGTAACCGCCACACACTTTGTAACTGCTGCACCTATGTCATTGCCGGCAGGTGCTTGTAATTTCTGGCTGTCTCTTGTCAGCGCCACACCTGTAACCACCACATGTAACAAATGGCTGTTCCCTGCAACTGCCAGCTGTTTTCTGCCACTGCCGGCTGGCTCTTGTAACCGCCACACACTTTGTAACTGCTGCTCTTGTTGCAAACTCCGTGTGACCGCCCGCAGCGACGTGGACGACATGCGCGGCTGCGTACACCGTGTAATTGCCACATCTTGTAGCCGCCGCACCTTGTAACCGCCTTTTAACCGTCACATGCACTATGTAACTGCCGCCGCTGTGGTATGCTCGCCTGCAGCGACGTGGACGACATGCGCGGCTGCCGCAACTTCGACCTCATCATCGACTACGTGGGCGACGCCGACTGGCTCATGAACCAGCGCCTGCTGCGCGAGAATGTGAGTGCACCAACTGCCTTTAATAAACACAAGTGCTACTGTAGCATAGCACAATAGTCATACCAGTAACTCAAAAATATAATAGACCCCATCATTGACTGCACGGGCGACGCTGAATGGCCTATGAACCTTCGCCTGCTGCGCAAAAATGTGAGCCCACTCCTAATGAAATTAAGCCTGGGGTGTGTCTGTGTGCCTTGCCAGCCTCGTGGGAGGGGGGCGTGTACAGACATGAAGAGGTTTTAGGGGCACATAATTGCACATCACCACACCTCTTAGGTCCAGTGCCGTATGCTACAGAAACGAAGGCCGTAGGGTTGGGCTGGAGACGGCCATGCGGTGCATACAGATAGCATGTTATGTACCACGAAGTACTTGCTGAAGTATCTCATCAAGGCTCGTGATGACATGCTCAGAAGCCGAAAACAACCTCGCGACCCGGTGGCAGCGCCATGGCTCAGCACACGCCGGCAGCGCGGGGGGGGGGCACCCACCCGCCCCTCTGATGGAGGCTCGTGATGACACGCTTCAAATCCGAAACCCTGTGACGCGTTGGCGTTCTTCCCATGGCTCAGCAATCGCTGGCACTGCTGTCAGGGGTCCATGAGCTGAGCACGCCTTTGCCTGCCGCGCATGCTGCGCCTGACAATCATGTGTCGCTGCACACTACTGCCCGTGTGTCGTGTGTTTGCGTGCAGGGCGTGTGCATCAGCACCGCGGCGGCGCCCTCCGCCCGCGAGGTCCGCGAGCTGTACGAGGTACGTGTCCACAGTTCTTAATGGGGAAAATATTCAGGCGGTATGAATCAAAACTTTATGTAGAGCACCTTTCAGAGGGCATATTTCGTCAAAGGTACTTAAAGCAGTAGAATGACAATGGTATACGGTATACTTCTTGGTGTAAACTTCAACTGTCCAACAGCCCCAGCCATTGCGGCGGCGCCGTCTGCCCGCGAGGTCCGCGAGCTGTACGAGGTGCGTGTTTTAGTTAAGAGTATGTGGTCATACTACTGTAGTACCTGGTAAAATACTTTTGAAGACTGCCTCCGAAGTTTGAGTAGGATGCTTCAACTAGTGCACCACGTCTGTCAGAGGGCGCAATGTTTTCTAAGGTATCCAAAGCATTACAATGACGTATACTTTGAAGTATATACTTCAATTGTTCAAAGCCAGTGACGTATATACTTAGAAGTATATACTTCAACTGTTCAACAGCCCCAAGTCACTGCGGCGCCGGCTTGCGCCCACGCAGTCCGCGGGGCTGTGCGAGTTGCGTGTTCACAGTTTTTTGGCGTAAAGTATTCAGGAGCTATGCATCCACACTTCAAGAAGTGAACGTATCGGACGGCGTGATGGTTTCTAAGGTACTCAAAGCAGTAGAATGCCGGTGACATTTCGAAAGTATAAATTTATACTGAGGAAAATGAACAGCCCAAGTCGCCACGTTGCCGCCTTTGCCTGCGAAGTTTGCGGGCTGTACGAGGTGCCGGCCCCATTTGGTGCGCATGGCACCCGTCACTTGCTTCTGGTACGGCAGCGTGCTGTCGCTGCACCCGGCGATCCCCGTGCCTGCGCTGCGGTGAAGATGTGCATGCGCGCGCAGGGTGTTGCTGAGGTTCTAGCCGCCTGCCGAATCCACTCACGGTGCTCCGAGACGCACACCTGTTAGAGAAAACACCCGGATGTACTGGAGTTGGTGAACAAACGTGGGCCTGCCTTGCAGCGCGCACGGCTGGCTTTTGGTGGCATCGCACAAGCAAGCCCTGTTGGTAGTGGTACTCTAAATCATCCCTAGCCCTCAAGGACACTGACCGGCGCGTGTGGCTGTGAGGGGCTGTCTGGTGCTTTTCACCAGGTGGACAAATCACGCCACGGGCTTCGGCCTGGCATTTTGCCCCAGCCACGGCAGTATCTGCGCTTAGCAGCCTTTTAGGTTCCTTTCACAAGGCCAAAGGGCCTCTGTGGGCGTGTAGTGCTCTGCACTTAATAGAGCATTGAAGTCTTCGGTTGTACTTCAGTAGTGTGCTGCAATACCTATACTACAGTAGATTATTTGTCTGCGCTTGTGGGCGTGCAAGAGCCCATGTCATGTGTGCCCGCACGCTTGCGGCACATACTTCGAAGTACTTCAAGTACTGAAAACAGTACTTCAAGTACTGAGAACAGTACCGGTACTTTGTAGTATCAGCTGGTTGCCTGGCAGCACAGACTTCTTCTGCCACGCCTGTACTGCTTTCTAAATATCTAGATTGTGATGTTACTGCTGGCGCCGCCGCTGTTGTTGTCGCCGCCACCGCCGCCGCTGCTGCTACTGCCACCGCCGCTACTGCCTCGTTGCCGCTTCCCTGCTTCGGCCGGTACCGCTGCCTGATCTCTCCTGCTGCCACTGCTGCTGCTTTCTGCTGCCACTGCCCGCTATCCCGTCTGCTGCTGCCGCTGCTGCCACGCGCTGCTGCCGCTACCACCGCTACCGCCGTCACTGCCATTGCGGCTTTGTTGCCGCTACCCTGCTTTGCCCGCTTGCGCTGCCCGATCTCTCCGCTGCTGCTGCTGCTGCCGCTTCTTCTGCTGCGACTGCCTCCGCTGCTGCTGCCGCCGCTGCCACCGCATTGTTGCCTTCTCTGCTGCCACGCACTGCTGCTGAGCACCGCTGCTGCCGCCGACTGGCGAGCAGCCGAACTGGCTGACGCGCTACATGCTGGACCGAAACGCACTGCGCTACCACGCGGCCGCACAGCGCCAGGACGTCGAGTACCACCGCATTTTCCCAATCGCTTCGGTGGGTGCCCCCCCACCTCCCTCCCCCCTGCTGCCCCCTCTTCGTGTTGACCTGTTGTGGGTCATGAGAAGGGTTGCCGGACTCGTAATCATTCTCAAAATTACTCCGTATATTTGTGCGTAATTTCGCCGTAACCTTATCATACTCTCAGCATCTTCCACGATGTTTTGTGCTCAGCATAGTAGGGCCAAACACAAACGTTAAGCACCGTAGGCTGCTGTAGGCATCTGCAGCAAGTATCATGGACTTACCGTCGACCGCAATATCCCGAAATTACGATTCCGGCAACCCTAGTCATGAGTTTGGCACTGTGGGTGTGCAAGACGTGCAAGCCAGCATCAACCAATGGCATAGCCCGGCCCCATATAGACGCACTCGAAGCTCTGCAGCGTCGACGTAGTACATGTACGTGCAGTAGTAGGTAGGTGTAGGCGGGTCCATGACAATGGTGCCTCGACAGCTCCAGGGCGTGTAAGCACACACGGACGCCAAATCTTACAACTATAATGCTTTTGCATGTACGCGCGGAGGCATGCACGCCAGTTATTTTTGCAATGTACTTCAACAAGTACTTCAAAGTAAACTTTTTAGGTGTGCTTGGAATGGCAGCGCACGTCATGCATGAAAATGTCAACACCAAATTGTGTCACCAATACCCATTTATTCTTTCTATGCGCGCAGGGCATGGCCCTGGAGACCGTAGTTAACCCACACCTGGAGGACGGCAGCATCAAGCCACTCATCGACAGGTGGGTTGCTCAGCACGTCAGCCTCACATACCGCCACCCACCAAAACATCATGCCAGGC
The DNA here is from genome assembly GCA_032358315.1 of Ophiocytium majus. Taxonomy (NCBI): domain Eukaryota; class Xanthophyceae; order Mischococcales; family Ophiocytiaceae; genus Ophiocytium; species Ophiocytium majus. The sequence goes on along the minus strand of JAULBY010064222.1, from coordinate 514 downwards.
TCCCCTTAGAGTACGCAGTGCTGAGCAGTGTCAGCTTTGTCGTCACCCGTCTGGTCCTTTTCTGGTCACACGCACCGTGTGCAAAGGGCTTTCCGCGCCCTAAGCGGAGTTTAGTAAAAGAACTTCAAAGTATTCCCACACATGCATCATCGCTAGAATTTCTAGGATACTGACCGGCGCGTGTAGGTGTGTGGGGGCTATCTTTGATTGCGCACATGGGGAAATCACCCCACGAGGGTCAACCACGTTCACAACCTTAATTTCCACAATGCCGTTGTACTGGCATTGCCAACTAGTTCTGTGAGGTTGCAGGGGCCGACCAGGCGGCGACCTTTGCCCCCCCCCCCCCTAAAAAATTGGAGGTACCCCTGCAGGTGGTACCATGCCGGCAATACACACCACGCACATACGTAATACTACAAGTAGTTTTATTTATTTGCACTTGTGGGCGTGCAAGAGCCCATGTCATGTATGCCAGCACGGCCACTGGATGCCAAGGCAAATGCATGGCAAA
>JAULBY010064211.1:0-10104 GCA_032358315.1 Ophiocytium majus | reverse complement strand
GAGGGGTGGGGGGGGGGGGGGTTCGGTTCCAGGCTGCCGCCGCAGCCTCGAGAGCCCGCATTTGCATTTGCGCCCAGCAATGCACACGCCGCAACACCGAAGCATGAGACGGGCGCGTGTGTGTGTTGTGCACTGCTGTTGCTGTGGTTGTGTGATTGTCGTGTGTGCGCCGTTGCTGTTGCGTGTTTGGTAAGTTTGTACGTGTTTTGCGGTGTCTGTCTGGGTGGTACGTGGTGCGCAGCACGTTGGTCGGTGGGTGCGCGCACTGTGCTGAGCTCAAGTAAGCGCATGCGCCACTGCTGCGCCCACGGCTGGTGAGCCTGCTGTAGTAGTGCGCCGTGAAGGGGCTTGCTGGCTGGCAACCACAACCATGCAGCGCAAACTTGTACCTGACACGCTTCTGGGTCTTTTGCGCCTCTGCAGCGCCAGCTGCTGATTGTCACGTTGTGGGCGCGCTGCTGCTGCAGCCACCTCAACAATGTAACCGTGTGACTGCCTGCGCAGCACGCCAGCGGGTTGTCTGCGCGCAGCTGCAGTGGCGGTCCGTGTCTGCCAACCCTGCCACAGAACCCACACCAGGATGTGGGTGGGCGTCACTAGGGTGAACATGGCAGCACATACGTTAAAATGGTGGTTTAATTAGTGACTTGCGCCCAGGCTGGCCGCGCTCTGGAACACACCATGTGTGAGGTAGGGACTGCAGGCGGCGGTGCATCCTACGGCGGGCCGGCCTGCCCACACAGACGCTCCGCACGCCTCTCGCAGCCGGCTCCCATTGTGGTCGCCCCCACTGCTGGTGTGTGTGCGGAAGCAGCGGTGGTGCCGCGCCGCCGCCGCTTCAGCCCACGCCATTCTGCTGCAGGAGTCCAGCCTGCATCTCCAGCTTCTCAATGTGGCGAGCCTGCCTTCGAACGCGCGCCTGCAGCACGCCCACCTGCATTTTTGCCGCGCGCGATTGCCGCAGCGCGCCAGCGACATGCAGGGCAGCAGGTCTGATGCCTGTCTGGCAACAGGTGTGTGGAGCATGAACTTCGCGACGGAGACACCTGGCGCGGCGCCCGACCTCGACGCGTACAAGCGCGCCTCGCTGCTGAGAACACCCTACCCGCCCGACTAAATACCCGTAGTCTGTACCGGTGCCCACATGCCATCATGTCTCCATGACTGATACACAAACTTCAAATGTGCACATGCCCCCCGGTGTCTTTGGAGACTGATACACAGACTTGAACTACGGCTCCGGGAGGTTGTCGTGCCTGCTAGCATGCATGCTACACGCGGCTCGGTGTGCGTTGCATGCGGCATTCACACTTGGTGCGGTGCAGTGGCGGCCCACAGATGCTGACCAGATATGCACATGTGCGGCGCCCCTGACAAGCGCCAACCATATACATCAATAAGTATGTCAACACGCCACCACGGGAAGCACCGGGCCATACGCGCCCGCGCAGGTGCTGCCGGAATATGAGCACCTTCTGCTCCCATTTGTGTAGTACTTGGCTACAAGCTCGTATCTGTCTAGCAGCTGAGTCAGACGTAACTGCCATTGCACTGCACTGCAATTGCATTGCACTGCAACTCGTGCCAGCAGCTTCAGCTGTGCACTGACGTGTGCGGTGCCACGCGCGCGCACCTCGGTTGCGAGCGAGCGCTCGCGGTCGAGCGCCGCCTGCGCCTGAATCTCCAGCGCGTTCCCGCGGAACAGTCTTAGAACGAACAGCGCTACGACCAGCGCCCACGCCACCTCCTTGTGGTCCACAACGCCGCCGTACACGATGCCGAGGGCGTACACGCCGCGCAGCGCTTCGTCTGCGACGTCCCACATGGAGCCGCTGAGCACAAAGGCTCCGCACGCCTGTGCACAGGGTGGCACGAAAACGTAAAGACGTGGGTGTCTTTTTCTTGTAACATGTGCAATGATTGACTATGCTGCGCCAGGCACCAGGCAAGAGCACCAGCATTGCCCACACGCGCCTGTGCCAAGCCGATACTAGCATTTTTTTCCTTCACTTGTTAGCCATATACGCTGTCTATACGCTCAGTATGTGGCGTGTATATGGCTGCCTCATTTAAGTTTTCGCGCAACCCTACCTTTGCGCCGCCGCACACGCACGCGGGGTAGTTGTACCCCCCTCCCTGCGCCGCGCTGCAGCCTTCGGCAGCGGTGAACCACGGGTAGTAGGCAGACGTCGCATCCAGCGCTGAGCAGGTGCCTGTGGGGGGGTCTATTGCTGCTGAGCACAGCGCGGCGGAACGGTCCTGCAGAGAACAGTCCTTGGGAAAGGTCTCGGAGGTGAGCGTGAGGTAGGACATGACGGCGCCGAGAACGACAAAGGTGGCAAGGTAGAATTTGACGAAAAAGGCGCCGGCGTCGGCCGCGCGCCAGGGGCGCTTGGGCTTGCTCTGGTAGCGCAGCAGCATAAACTTTTCGCTCTTGAACCTGCGCCCCGGGGGGGAAAGTGCACGGGCGCGTTGGCAGCGGTGGTGGGGCGGCAGGTGCATGTCAGTGCGGCACACGGGTGTGACAAATCACAGTGGGCCCGCCGTAGGATATGCCGCCGTCTGGAGTCCCTACCTCACGCTCTGTGTGTGTGGCAGTGGTGTTCAGTTGGCACTGCCAACACAGGCGAGGTGGGATTGTGAGGCTCGTGTCGGCTGAGGAGACAGCTGGTGGCTGTGGTCTGTTGGGGATAATGCGTTGCACTGGCAGTGCATGGCGTGGGTCCATGCCGTGTGCTCAGCGGCATGGCATGCCAACAATGTCAACCGCACTTATCAGTGGCACCAGCATCAGTGCTGGGGGGGCACAATACGGTGCCGTGTGCATGAATGCATGAGGAGAGCGCAAGCTGCTGTACCTCTAAAATCCCCGTTCAAGGCGCGGAAATTCTGTGCACGTGGTCGAAGCAGCATGTCAAAGAAGTTATAGCAGCCTGCACGGCGCTACCAGTACCGCATGGCAGAAGAGCGTCCAGCCTCCCGCCTCCCTGTACATGCTGCGGCCGACGTTTTAAGTGTTACTTCAGAAGCACTTTTTTTAAATTAAACTCCGCTTAGGGCGCGAAAAGCCCTTTGCACACGGTGCGGTGTAAGCAGAAAAAAAGAATGATCAGACATGTTTCTGAGGTACTGCAGAAGTATACTTCTGAAGTACTAAGTATGATCTTATTAGGTATCGGCACTACTAAGCAGTAATTTTGTAGAAGTAGTTAGTGCGGCGTACCTGAATACGAGGAAGCAGACCACAAAAAGGGGGCTCATGGGGAAGAAGGGGAAGCTGGCCAGGATAAGGGCCTGCGAAAAAAAAAGAAAAAAAACTCTTGAGATGGTACATCAGGCAAGTAAATACGTCGTGACTGCGCTCATGTGCGTGCATGAGCACATTGGACAGGAGGTTAGGACTCCAGACGGCGACATATCCTATGGCGGGCCGGCCTGCCCACTCGGACGCCCCGCTTGCCTCTCGACCTGGCTCCGGTGGTGGTGGCTGCTCCGGCGGTGGTGGCTCCCCCGTGTGTGAAGTGGTGTGTGCGGCAAAGGCGTGCCAAGCGATAGAGAAAAACACCTCATCTGGCATGCCAGCAAATGCATGCCGCATCCACTCTACAGTTGGTATGCCACATGGCAGGCATGCCATGCTCCAAGGCACAGACGAACGGCAATGCATGGTGGTGCTGCCGAAGCCTGAGCTGGCGGGGTATGGCTAACGCAGCAAGGCAACGCGTGCGGCTTTTGCTTTGCTGTGTGGGCGCACAGAATGTGTAACCTGCAACATAGTCACCCTTGCGCAAGTATGGAGTGCTGCAGCACTCACACGCGCTCGTCAAAGCATTTTTGCGTGCGCAACTGCGACATGTGCATGAAAATTCCTTGAGTGAACATCCTGACAAACACCTTGAATAAACATCTTAATGAGCACCTTGTGAGGTACTGGCAGAGGTACAAGGTGGGAGCAGGTCCCATGCGGCCATGGGAACGCACCTCAGTGCTGTGACTATTGCAATACGCAGGGCAAAACTCACTGTACATGGTATCAAACTGACATCCTTGATTTCACCAGCCTGCAATGTCTTCAGAGGTATGCACATGCATATATACTACAGTAGTACCACTGTACAAGCTACATACTTCAAAGTATGTACTTCGAAGTATATAGTATCTATGCCGTACGACTACAGCACCCGTGTAGGCATGTTGTGTCCAGTCGTCAGCATGTGCACAGGGCTTTGCATGCCCCAGGTGGACTGATGTATAGAGTATGAAGTTAGCGCCCACCTGGACATAGAGCAGGCTGACCATGGTCTTGGCCACGTGAACCTGTAATGAACCTCGAAGCACATAGCTTACATGAAAGTGTACTTCATATTATACTACAGTAGTACAAGCACAAAGTTGGCGGTCACATAAGAACTTCTCCGAAATATACTACTACTACGTAGTAGTATATTGTAATAGTGCAAAATTGGCGCCCACCTGGAAGTAGAGAAGGCTGACCATGGTCTTGGCGACCTCAAACTCTGGCTTCACAAAGGGCTTGTCGGTGATCCTGGCCACGAACTTAATGCCCAGCAGCGACACGGCGGCTATGACGGGGGACGCCACAAACTCGGTGGCAACCAGCTGCGCAGCAGCAGAGGGCGCGACAGCACAACACAAACAAAGGGGCACCATCGTAAATATCTGTCCTTCAGTGTAAGTATGTGTATGCATGCTCACAAAACCACCAAAACAACACGCAGCAGAGGGCGTAGCACCACCAAACAAAACAAAAAGAGACGGCCTCATCGTAAACATAATATGCTCACAAAACCACCAAACAACAGGCACGTTGCGCGGGGCATGCGGGCGGGTGTTATGTGCAGCAGGTGATGCCAATAATAAGCTACAGTTGGGTAGTTCGCGCATGGGCGGATGGTTTGAGGCTAGGCACAAACTTATCACATGTGGTAGTGCAGCCCATGCCTGTGCCTTGGCACATTGCTGCTGGGAGACCCAGGCAGGTTTGTCAAGCCCAGGACTTGTACCGCCCACATTGTACCGGGTGGTTGCCATTCTTCCTTAAATGTCGCTCCGCAAGGGTAAGGAAACAGGCCAGCCAACTTTACCCAACCCTGGATTGCACAAAACTTACCACCCCACACTGTACATGGTGCTACACTTCATATACTTGAAGATGTATACTAGTAGTATGAGCAAGCCATGTATCCCGCATGCTTCATATACAGAAGTGTATATGCTCACGTAGGTTTTATACAGGGTTTCAGCCGAAGAGTTGATCGACTAGCTTCGCTCATGGCACACCATAAGTGTCATTGGCAAGTGTTGCCTCTGCACTTGGGTGTGCGGTTCATGACAAGTCGTTCATTTCTGGTGCTTGCTTGTGCTCGTGGGTCAGTGTCCTCAGTTTTGCTACCCTCCCCAGACCAGTTGTCAAAGCTCGATGAATCATTCGCCCGACATGCGCCAGCACTGGCCTGCCTTCCACCAGCAGTCAAGCACGGCAAGCAAGGCGCACGCAAAAAAAAAAAAAAAAACCAAAACAATCACGGTCATACCCACTGTTCACTGTACCTGTTAACGAGCGTGGCTGTGAAGACCTTGCACGCGCGTCGGCGCTGGGGATCGTGGATGTATTTACATGTCATATTCCGAGAAGCACGTTGTTTTTTTGCGCCTGTGAGTTGTGATCTTCGTCCTTCCTGTAACACCTCAAAAAGTAGGTTGTACTTCACGTGCAAAGTAGCCAAAGCCGTCCACGCCAAGTTGTGTTTTTGCGCCTGCACGTTTTAGTCTTTTCCCCTAGTTTAACACCTCAACAATAGTTCGTACTTCACGTGCAAAGTAGCCAGATGCCATCAATGCCGCCAGTGCTTGCCTGGAACAGACCAGAGCTGGCCTGATCGATGCGGCAGTCAAAGGCAGACGGGTCAAACCCCTGCTCCACGTTTTTGCGGATGCTGGTGTCTGTTCTGCTCATGAGGTAGGGGTTTGCCAGCAGCATGTAGGAGGCCGCCTGTATGCACGCGTTCAGGATCTTGGCCTGCGCGCGGTTGTTTCAGGGAGGCGAGCAGAGCATTCTTGTCAAGGTGCGGGCGGCAGCGGTCTGGGTGCCATGTGTAGTGTGACATGGCTAGCGATGGCCACACAATAGAAACTCAACATCATACGGCGCATGACGCATGTAAATGCGGCGCGTATCATATGCAGATGAACGTAGTTCTAAAATACGGCAAAAACGCCATATACCGCGCTTTTTAAGCGTAGAAATACGTACAGGTACGCCATAATTTGTGTAACGTAATTACATTCCACGCCGTGACTCATCACTACACATGGCACGTCCGCAGCTGCAGCAATCAACACTGGTGCAGAGGCGGTAGAGATGCATCCACCCCACCCGTGTGGCCAGCCAATGTGCTGGGCACATGCACTGTAGCACCCTGGGCACTCAAGGGCGCTGGCTTGGCACGTGTAGGGTGACAGCTACTCGGGGGCTTGACTGTGCAAAGCTGCGAGCGCATCTAAAGGGGGCCTGGCTGGCCATTGCTTCATGCTGGCTGGCATGACCGGGGGCTCTTGCATGCCCACAAGTGCAGATTGATAAATTTGCTGGCGTTTCACCAGGCGTTGAACATCGCCCACCACCTTGGCGTGGTGCTGGTGCTCAATTTTGATAGTACGTCTCTACACAGGAACCTGCTTGTTCCACATTAACACGTGCACAGGGGCATATGCACACACGCATGCGCAGTGCGGCGACCATGCGTCTGCTGAGCACAAGAGCAGAGCAGTCACACGCCAAGTCACACCCCAAGGGTGACATGCCACACGCCAGCAGTGATGCGCAGCAAGTGACAGCCCCAGGGTGGCAGCTGCAGGCGCGCCACTAAAGCAGTTGTTCGCCCACTCACGAGGTACATGCGCGTTACGAGCATGTAGGTGATGGTCTTGGCGCTGTCCCACAGCTCCATGTCCGTGATCAGCTGCACAGCACACGCAGGATACAGGTGCAACTTCAACATCAACATCAACTTTGACTTCAACATCAACCGCACGCGCCGCGCCGTTTGCTCAGCACCCGCCGCCACCGCCGCTGCCGCAGCGTGGGAGGGCCCTGCTGTGCCGGCGCCGCTGCCGCCGCGGCTTAGCCCTGGCCTGGGGCCGCTGGCTGGAGGTGGCAGTGGGGGGTGCTGTGTGTGTGTGCACGCGCGTGCGTGTGCCCCTCACCACCCGTGTCTTCCGCCGCTGTTGAATGCCGAACTGATGCAGCTAAAAAAGAAAATCATTTTGCTATCGTGGCGGGACAAGTTGTGTGTGTCACAGGTTTTGTGCTCACACAGCTCGTTGAGAGTGATGAGCTGCACGCCACGTGCGCACACAGGGGGGGGCATGGTGCAAGTTCAACACCAACTTCAAAATCAACTTCAACTGAGGGGAGGCCTGCTCGTGGTGTCACTGATGGTGGCATAAGGCACATGGTGGGACAGGTTGTGTGTGTCACAGGTGGCACTGCTGTGTGCAGATGTGCTACGTGCGTGGACTGCCGCATGGCATGCCAACATACATGTGCACAATAACATACACATACATGCCTGCATGTACGTGTGCACAATGTCATGTCATCTGGCCACGCACCTTGATGAGTATGGGCATGATGGTGTTGATAATGGTCACCGCCACCGGCACAATGGACACTGCGAGCGTGCTTGTGAAGCCCTTGAGCCATGACACCGCCTGCAGCTCTGCCAGCAGCCACGTCGCCAGCATGTGACTGCTGCCTGCCACCAGGAACGCAGACAAGCATACCTGGTCAGTGTTGTGAGTGAGTAAGCTTTGTCAGCGGCCACACTGCCAGCATGTGACTGCTGCCTGCCAGCAGGAGCACAGATAAGAATGCCTGGCCAGTGATGTGAGTTTTGTTCACTCTATTGTTCGAGTGGCTCTGTGAGAACGCTTACTTGTGTAGTCGTGTAAAGATACTTGTTTAAGAACCAGTGGACTTGTGAACAAGTTGACTCGTCGACTTGTGAACTACTTCGAAGCAGCTCACTTGTGAACAAGTGCACTTGTGAGCAAGCTTACTCGTGAACAAGAAATATTTATAAAGCAGTTGACTGGTAAAGAAGCTGACTTGTGGACAAGTTGACTTGTGGACAAGTTGACTTGTGGACAAGTTGACTTGTGGACAAGTTGACTTGTGGACAAGTAGGGCTGGATGTGCTGAACAAGGTGGCCTGCACGGCCAGGCAAACACCAACAGGCGCAGTTGGGCGCGCACACGGTACCTGTGAGGTAGACGATAGCATACCACGCCAGCAGCTGCAGGGAGACGTACAGCAGCATGCCCGCCACGCGCCGCGTGTACAGGGCGAGATTCTGCGACATGGTGCGACCCGCAGTCGAGGACGCGGCTCTCTCCTCCTGCACACACGCACACCGGCGGGCAGGCAGGCAGGCAGGTAGACAGGTAGACAGGGAGTCAGTGGTCTGCTATGCATGGCAGAAGCCCGGCAGTGCAGGGCTTGAACGTTTGCCATGGCACTGCCATTATGCGCATGGCGGCATTACACTGCCATTGTGTGCATGGGAGAAATGCGGCAGTGCAGTGCTTGAAGAGGGCTTGCCATGACACTGCCATTATGCTCATGGCAGAAGCGTGTTAGTGCCGCGCTTGAGAGAAGTCTTGCAATAAAATACCGTGTTGCGCATGGCAGAAGCGTGGCAGTGCAGCGTCTGAAGAGGTTTTGGCATTAAAAGCTGCTATTTTGCTCATGGCAGAAGTGCGCCGGTGCAGCGTCCGAAGAGGTTTTGCCAACCAAACCTGCTAGTTTACGCATGGCAGAACGGCGGCAGTGCAGCGCTTGAAAAGGTAGTTGAGGCCTGCGGGGCATGAGGGCATGGTGTGGTGAAGCATCATGCCCACATAAATACTCCTTGAAGTGTATATATATGTATATGTATGTATATATAAATAATGTGTGTGGGGGGGGGGGCACGCTCACCACCAGCAGCACATTGAGCTGCATGCCATTTGAGCAGCGCAGCTCGTCCGCCTCGTGCAGGCGCGTCAGCGCACACACACTTGAAGTAGTATCTACTTCTAGAAGTATACTGTACTTTGACGTACATGCTACTTTAAGTATATGCAAAGTATACGTATACTTCGAACTGTATAAGATGTGCGGAGGGGGGACACCGCGCAACTCACCGCGAGCAGCACGTTGAGCTGCATGCCGTTGGAGCAGCGCAGCTCGTCCACCTCGTGCAGGCGCGTGAGCCCGTTGTCCCAGCCCGCCAGGAACGCGCGCGCAAACTGCACGTGCTTCTGCTCCTCCTCAATCGCGTCCAGCTCGCAGCGCAGCCGGTCTTCCACGAGCCACTTGGTGAGTGCCGTGCTGGACTGCAGCAGTACCATGCCAACAACGGCGCTTACGTAGGCGAGGCGTTCGCCGGGGACGAAACTGGAGTAGACCATGAAGGTGGGGACGGAACCGACCATCCATATGGTGAAGGTGCCGGCGGAGATAAGGCGAATGACGTGGACGGCGAGCCAGAGGGCGGTGGGGACGGCCACCAACAGGTATGTGGAGACCAGCCACCTGTGCGCATGTACAGGCAGGATGCGCGGGTAGATGTGTACATTGTGTAGTTCAGAAGTATGTTTTGTAAACATGCCACGCGCACATGCATTGTATGTGGTGTGATACTCCGTATTTATGTGTAGGTGCCGGCGGAGATGAGGCGGGTGACGTGGACGGCGAGCCACAGGGCGGTTGGGACGGCCACCAGCAGGTATGTGGAGACGAGCCGCCTGTGTGTGTGTACACACAGGACGCGTGTGCATGTGTACATTATACTTCAAAGTACTACGTAGTATATACTTCAGGAGTGTTTTTTACATGCCGCTGCATATGCATTGTATGTGGTTACACCCTGTGTACATGTGTGTATGGTATACCGAGAGAAATTTCATACTAAAAGCCCGCAAACGGTGCACAACATGGCGGCAGCTGCAGCGTCTCCCCCAGACACGTAACCCCCTCCCAAACCCCATGTGCACTGACGCGGTGCCACCACTCTCTGCCCCCCCCCCCCCCCTTCCCG
>JAULBY010064210.1:0-33441 GCA_032358315.1 Ophiocytium majus | reverse complement strand
AGTGCCATGGCCACCAGTGAGCGTGCTGGCATACATGCCATGGGCTCTTGCACGCCCCCAAGTGCAAATAAATAAAACTGCTTGACGACATTGGGTTGCTGATGTTCTGTGTGCAGGTGGTGGCGGCGGGTGCCAATGCTGGCATGCCGGCCACGGACAAGCCGGCCGTGCCACCCGACCAGGACAATGCACCGGTGTGCTTCCTCGAGTGGTTCAAGGTGAGTTAGAATGCACATGGGATCATTCCATTCCAGCTGACGCGTGCCCTGCCTTGTCAGCGTGAATGCTGCGTTGTGGGTGCAGCCAGCGCGAGAGGCACAAGCAATGAGCGTGCGCTAGCTCGCGGCGCTAGCGGCGTGGACACTATCAGCACGCGCTGGGCTGCGACAGAGACGCCTGCTGCTTGCACCCCACAGTGCTTGCACCACTTGAGGCCGCACCAGCTGTTTGTCTGCAGCAAGCAAGCCCGTGTATAACATGGTGTCAGGTGAAAATGGCACGTTGTGAGGAGCTCGGCGTGCCACCAGAGGCGGCCAGGTAGCTCACGCTGACAGGAGTCACAGTGACCAGTTTACCGTGGCCAGCGGAGTGGTGTAGTCAGTATACACATGCCCGCTTACAGTACTGCGCCGCTGCTGTCATGGGCATAAACTTCGAATTATATGCATACTTCGACACACTTGCAAGTACTTCAAGTATGTACTACTAGGATACGATACACACATGCTACAAAGCATTTGTGTACGGAGTACTGTAGTGCTGCTCCACCTTCCTGGCGTGCGCGCAGCAGAAGCCATGGCCTGGCAGCAGAGAGTGAAGGAGCGGCACCCACCCAAGCGCCATTATTGGCCAGCATGTGCGACCACTTACTTACACGCTGCTTCGCTTTGCTCGCCTGCTGGCAAATGCTTGTAGGAGTCAGGCCCACTGACGCCTGAGCCGGTGGGAGACGACGACGACTCATCCCGACTCGATTCGGGAGAATTCGGCCTTGATGTGAGTTATGCGGCATATGGTGTCGCCGCAAACTGACACGCTGTGCCCACTCAGTGCGCCCCCGGTCCCATTGGTGCTAGATGTGGGGGGGGTGCTGCGCTGGCAGTGCGAGCTGCACAAATTGGCAACAGCACAACATCAGCAGCCCAGACACTCGCAGCAGTGGACTGCACAACACGGGCCTGCTGGCAGCTTGTGCCGGATTATGAGTGATAATTGGTCACGCTTGAAGCAGCAGGTACCTAGCAGTGCACAGCGTCGACGGAAGGCACCACCAGCTGCGACGCAGCTTATTCCAACTGAATTTGCCAGTGTGCAAAGTTGTGTGTCTGGCACTGTGCCAGGTGGCCACTTCTGCGCACTCTGCATGGACAAAGTGTGTACTGGCGTACTCAGCTGCACCATGCCATGCACCATGCATGTGGTTGCCGCTCCTGCTGTTAGCAGCTGGTCGCCTTCGACGCTGCGGCCTTGGCACTCCTCCCGCACGAACTTCTCCGGACCGGCCAACTGCTCCAGGAGGAAATCAAGGCTTCGGGCCCGGTAGAGTGGTACGTTGCCCGTTATGCATGTGGCCGCTGGTATGATCGCGTGCCATTTTGCCTACTCACCAAATATGCCAATGTTCAAGTTGAAGTACACACACACTATGTACAACAGTAGTACTCAGAGTATGTATGTACATGCACCTGAGCGCCTGGCAAGCTGTGAGGTATGCCATGGTGTCTTCCCAGAGCTTGCATGCCGTTGCCAGCGAGGCAGCATGCGCACCGCGCATCGTCCGTTTTTGTTTTGTGTCATGGTGTAGTGGAAGTTTGAGCAAACACAAAGCAGGTGTGCGTGCATGTGAGCGATGACCAAGCAGTTGAGGTAAGAAGTTGAACTTGCAAGTTCTTTGACTTGACACGTACTCTCTGGCCTGAGACCTCTCGCCTACGTGGCATCACCAGCCTCCCATACGTGCATGTGCTACCGCCACGCACTGTGTCAGCTGGCGCTTGTGAACGATGCCAGGCTGTGCAGCCCACCCCTGACTGCACCGCCGGCCGCCCTTGACACCGCTGCCTCAGGGACGGCGGCCTCAACTACTTCAGCGACTGGCCCTGAGAACGCCTGCACCCTCTCCAGTGCGATTACGACAATTACGTGCCAGCGGCCAGTATCCCCAGGATGGGTTAACTAGCGAGATGCTGCGGACGACCTGGATCACATGGCGGCGGCGGCCCTGGGGGGGTACGGGCTCCAGGTCATGTGTAACCAAGGAACACCGGTGGAGTGTGATGTTTTCAATCCGCCCCCTCGCCGCCAATTTGCAACTAGACCAAAAGCTTGCGCCCTACCCCCTACCCCCGCCCATACTGCGCTAGACCCTCGGTCTTAGGCCCGTCAGCACAAGACCCCTCCGCGGCCCTGGGTGGGTAGATGGGTTCCTAGGTGTCTCAGCACACCTCCTGCCTCACTGCTGCGTGGACATGTTGTGCGTTGTGGGTCAGTGTGTTGGGGCCCCCTTGCATGTTAAGGCCAGTGCGGTTCTGTGTATGTCCTGGCGAAATTGCCAGTGTTCCAAAGGCCTGTCTCTGGACGGAGGCCCCAGAGCTGTGTGTACAAGTGTATGAGAGGATTCAAGCGTTGTGCACACAGACCAGGGCACTGAGTTCGCACACCATTGCAGCTTTTTCCAAGCCCATGTATATACTGACATGAGACCCCGCAGATTCCAGTGCTGCAAGCCCCGCCAACACAAAGCACGCGGCTGCTATTTGTTTTACAAAGACATCTGTCCCAAAATGGACTCGGTATAAATACAACGGTTACCTGTCCGCAGGTTTACGCAAGTCATGCTCGTTGTGCTGTTGGCTGCTGCTGTGGCTTGCCCAGGAACCTGCATGACCAGCTGTTGTACCAGCATGCCAACCAGCTGCGTAAGCGTGCATACCTCGTGCAAATGGGTTCAGCTGCCCAGGCAGCAAGCTTCGGTTACCTTGCGTTCAAGTGCCTGTGTTCCCGTGCATCGCGCGGCTGCCAGTGTGTACAGGCACAGTAGCCACACCACTGCCACTGCAGTGCGACCTGCGTGTGTGTTGCAATGCCAGCTTCCCATGTGTGCAGTAGTGCAGCATGGCAGCACATAGGTGCTCAGCAGTCGTGAGCAGTGTGCCATGTGTGGTTCTTTGAAGGACAGCACTTGAAGTAAGAAACTTCAACTGTGCAGCACCATGAGCACGGTGCCGATTTTGCTATATGTGTGGAGGGTGCCACTTACATGCTGCAGTGCTTTTACAGGCATTTTGAAGTTGCTTCATATGCGATCCCAATCTCGGCAGTGTGGTGCACACACGAACTGCTACATTGCTGCAAGGGTGCGTGCACTGATGGGCAAGGCCCCTAGTTGTGCTGGTACCTTATGTGCATTGTTCAACGCTGTTTTCATCACACATCACAAGGCATGCTGTCTTCCAGCAGTGCATGCAGCAGCAACTTGCAAGGCCTAGCCATGCGTGCACGCTCCAGAAGCATTGCACAAGCACTGCACTGGTGCCACGGCTGTGGGGTGCGCACTGCACACGCTACAGCAGGTGACCCTTCACAGACTGCATGCTGCTGCGTCGGCACACACGGCAGGCCCATAGGCTGCAAGCTCGCTCTGCAGCATCAACTTGAGCTGACAAGCAATGCTCGCATAGTTCAAGAAAAAAGAATGCCATGACACACAAGGGCAGCTGTGGGCAGAGCACGGCACATGACACAAAGGTAACTGCTGCGTAGCTGTGTATACACACATGTACATGCATATAGTGTGCCCGGCCTAGCCATTGTGAAAAAAAATAGGAAGGCAGCTGCTGCCGCCCAGCATGCAAACGACATGCCAACATTCCCAAAAAAAGGCAGCTGCTGCCGCCCTGCATGCAAACGACACGCGCACATTCCCATAAAAAGGCAGCTGCTACCGCCCAGCATACAAACCACACAGGCATAAGCCCACATCCCCCCTGTACATATTTGATTTGCCGCTGAACACATGCTGCACAGCGACGCATACAAATGTCTGTATGCAGATGCGTGGCCGCCTAGCAGCCACGCCGACTGCAACTGCTGCTCAGCAGTACCTGCCGCTGTGCGGGAGTAACGCTGCCTACCACCCCCACTCCTGCAACCCTTCCCCTTCCCACGCATCAAACCCATCAAACGCTACGCCAGTGCCGGCAGTGTCCTCACAGCCATTGGCGCGCGCCCACTCCGCCACCTGCAAGTGGCCATGCTCAGTAGCCTCAGCCACCGTTGTGGAGTCCCAGGGGCAGCCATTCCTGCGCAGCAGCCGCAGCGCCTGCAGCTGGCCTGCTGCTGCGGCTGCTGAGCACGCTTGCTCGTCAAAGGGGCATGCGTTGGCAAGCAGGCACTGAAGAACTTGTACCTGCCCAGCGCCTGCCGCAAGGGCGCTTGCAGACTCGTCCAAGACTGGGACCTCCTGCTGCTCAGCCGTCCCACCCGTTGCTGTGTTGGCACCGGTGCTGCTGATGCAGCCATGTGGCAGCCGCAGCAGCCACCGCACCGCGGTCACGCTGCCTCCCGCGATGGCTGCGTTTCGCACCGAGATGGTCAGGGGGTGGCCCACATCGGCCGCTCGCTGCAGCACCGACACGTGGCCGCCGCTTGCCGCCTTGTGGAGCAGGTCGCGAATGTTGCTGCGGTTGCTGCCGGTAGCTGGCGCGGACGGTAGGGCCCACTGCAGAAGTGCAGCTGTTGCAGCTATGGCGGCGACCGAGGTGGTGTGCTGGGGGTGCACCTGGCAGTACAGGGACCTCCAACGCGTGCAGACGGATGCTGTGGTCATGTAAGAGCGCCCCCCCACCAAGGCGAACACCTGCTGAAGCAGGTCGACGTCGTTGCCTGCGAGGGCAACACAGAAGGAAACACAGAAGCGTGAGCGGTGCCACAGCGGCGCTGCCGTCGACAACGGACAAGCGTAGCGGGAACAGATGCACCAGCAGTTGAAAAGCATGTTTACCTGAAAACATCTCCTCTCCGTCTTGCCTGGTGGTGCCGTTGTGTCGCCGTGTGTGTCTGAACCCCAGCTCACAGCCGCTGAGGGACAGTGAGGCCCCTGTGCGTCAGGTGGAGGAATCGTCCTCCGGGGACCGTTCCTGGAACGGGACGCGAAACGCGGACGCTGCTGAGCACAAGCTTGAGCTGACGAGCCCACTTGGTGAGAGGGGTGTCTGTGCACAAACACACACTTAGATTCAGGTGTTTTGCAGATAAGCACACGCACCCTGCTGCTGGGTTTGGTGCGGCTGCCGGCCTTTGGGTGACTTTCTCACTCAAACTCACTCAAGGGAAAAAGGTTAGCCCAACTTTGGCCGATATCTCACAAGGAGAAAAGTGGACAACCAGCAAACACGGCGAACAACCAGCTGCAGAAAATACACCCAACCGAGTGTTTGTGCTTCGCTATTGCAAACTTTCGTAGCATGCGGGTGCATCCAGCGATGATGCCAGCATGAGCACTGCTAATTTCGAGGACAGTGTCCAGAGCTCTTTTCATGTGCCAGACAAGCTATCGGGGGACACACTCACACACACACACATAAACATGTTTGCCAGCGCACCACACTGACACCAGCACACCGAGCCCTCTGAAGGACGCACACCCAGCAGCACACACAACGCAGCACCAGCAGTGGCACTCCAATGCTGTCGCAACCAAAGCACACAAAAGGAAAATATGCATCTGCGCCTGCAACTTGAAGCTGGCGACAACGGTGGATCAATTGGTCACCACAAGCGAATCTACTGCCGTGCTGCCATGAGAGCACCCTGCTACACCCCCCGCCATCCCTGCTGTTGCGGCTCCAGTGGTGGCGCGCATTGCACCTAGACATTAGGCACTACTATCAGTACGCTGTCACACAGTCCAACACCGAACGTGTGCGACCACACCACCAATCCCACAACTTGCAGCGGCCAAAAACATGGCGCAACCAGCTGCCGCCGCTGCTGCAGATGTGTCCACTGTCGAAGCCGCCTGCACTGCCCTATATATATTTCAATTACATACTTCGGAAGTATAACCATGCACATGAGGTAGGAACTCCAGACATGAAAGCCATCCATGCAACCGCTGCTGCCGCGAGTGTGTGCGCGGCCGTCACTGCCAGCGCCACTGACCTCATCGCTGTTGACCCAACGCCGTCTGCCATGCCGCGCAGCCGCTACGACATGCGCATGCGCCGCGCAAGGTGCACACGCCCTGGAGAGATGGCGCTGCAGCAGCTACCAGTAGTACCACTATGGGTGGCGGTGCCTGGTGCCGCGGCACGTGCGTGGGCGGTGCGCGGGAACAAGCAGCACAGAGAGGGACCCAGCTTACATGCACGCCATGGAGTTTGGCCTATTCTGCGTTGATCGGGACAGTGGAGGCAGTTGTAGTAGCAACACGGCACCATTGGGTTAAAATCGCAGTACGCAGGCTGGCATCGGAGGCGCGCTGGGGGGAGGAAGTGGGTGAGTGCAGCAGACCGGCGCCTTTGCAGCAACACGCTGCCGCGAGTTGTGTTATGATGCGAGCGGCATCCGGCAGAGAGGGAGTGTGTGCGTGGCTGGAGGGATGGCTTGGCGTTCTTTGGGTTTTAGGGAGGGTGGCAGTGCCGTGCGAGGCTGTGCGGCCGCAGGTGGGGGCGCCACCCCGGGGAAGGGTTGTGCAGCAACCCTTCAATCGAAACGAAAGCAAAAGAAGGAGTCACCTAATCGCGCGTGGCGGCACTGCGTGCTGTACTGGCGCTGTAGCCGTGCTCGAAGGGAGGGAGGCAGTGTGGCGGTGGCCGTGGGAGCGGTGGTGGTGCAGGTGTGACCTTCGCTGTGTGTGATTTCTCCAGTGTGTGTGTGTTGAGGGAACAAATGCAATCGCATGCGATCCAGCACACTTCACGGGTCTTGAAGTAGTGACCGTTACACTCGCGAAACGCCCGAGTCTTTGTGTGCTCCGCCAGCTCAGCTGGGCGCGAGGCCTCTGTGCCCCGACAGGAGCTGCTCACTCACGGGTGTGCGCCGTGCTTGGCGGTTAAAAACCACTGGTAGGACAAGGCGGTGGGTACGCGCCCTCCTGAGGGCGCTCGTGTCTCGGCCGCGCTGCTTGAAGCGGCGGCGTGGTCCGTGCGTGTGCGTGCCTGGCGCTGCAGCAACGCCCTCACCTGGCACATCGCACCGCACAGGCGGATGGTTGGACGGCCACCGCTGC
Source organism: Ophiocytium majus (assembly GCA_032358315.1). Taxonomy (NCBI): domain Eukaryota; class Xanthophyceae; order Mischococcales; family Ophiocytiaceae; genus Ophiocytium; species Ophiocytium majus. The sequence continues at coordinate 26,210 of JAULBY010064210.1, read as the reverse complement.
CGCTTTGACTACTAGGGGCAGCCCCCGTGTGTCCGGCGGAGCGGTCCCTCGAGTGACATGCACCATGTCCCAGGGACAGTGAGTGCCTGCACAGGGCGATGCCTCGGCACGGGAAGGACAGGCACATGTCGTGGGTGGGGCGTGCCTAGTCTGATCGACCTCGCAGAAAGGAGTTGGCCGGCCTGTGCCTGTCGCAGCGGCCATCTCTTCTTCTGCATAGCATCGAGGTCTGAGCTCGCCCCGGGGCCGCATGCTCCTCCCGCATGCCTTGAGCACTGGAGAGACAGTCAGCGACGCCGGGGAAGTGTTGTCGCAGGAGAGCATTGCTCTCCTCCGGAAGTGTGGCGGTGGTTCTGCCTGCCGCCCGTTCCGGGGCTGTCCCTGTATCCCGAGGCAAGCCACCCTGTGCAGTGCAAGTAGAGTGTACCTTTCCCCCCTCTGTTGTTTTGTTGTCGTTAGCGCAGACAGCAAAGGCAGCGTTCAGACTGCATGTCAGCATGTCTTTACGTTGGCATAACTTGCAATGCTGGTGTATGACTTGGTTGTTGTTGCTTCCAACCTGGTGTGTGGTCGCTGGTTGAGTGCATCATGTGCATCTAGCAATTGCGTTCGTTGCGTGGTTGTGTACTGTGCATGCTATGGTGCTTCATGCCAGCGTTAGGTGGTGCTGCCTGTTGTGTGTCATACAAGGCATATCAGCTGCAATGCCAGGCACCAGCACCAAAGTACCAAATAGAGTAGTTTTCCCTCACGACTGGTCTCTACCTTGTTGTGGTGTGAGGGCTTGGTGCTGAGCATAGCCAGCTCGGTGCTGTACCAAATGAGACCTCAAGTACATCATGATAGCTAAATGTCAAAACACATGCTCTCATGGCTGCCCACAGACATCGCTGTTACCGCAGCAGTACAACTGGAGCCCCCTCTACCCAGCGCCGCTTGCACATGCTGTCGCTGCACTTCTGCCGTCACACCGCACACTTCACCACCAACTGACGGCTCAACAGGCAGTGTGTATCAGTGGTCTGTTGCATGGGCGCTTTGTTTGCACGCCGCGCGCTTGCTGCACAGGGCCAAGCTGCTGCATGGAACAGAGCCAAGTCCCCGCATGGACATGTTGCAGCCATTGTGAGGCTCTGCGGGCCCATGCCCTTGCATCATGGCGCGGTGGGGTCAACCTGGTCATAACATGTCCAAGGTGAGCACTTGTTGCCTTTGTTGACAAGCAAATGCTGTTGTGCATATCGCGGAGACAATGCTCATCGTGAAGCATGACCACTCATTGCACCATGCACACAGCGCCACTGCACAGACAGTGCACACTCATATCAACACCCGCACCAGTAGCACTCTCAATTGAGCATTGTGTGCATGCTGGTGCTGCCCCCTGCTCCTGCTGATGCAGGCATGAGAGCAGCAGTGCCACGTACCAAGCGCAGCGGCGACATAGTTGTGGGCTGGAGCATGTCTGGCATAGAGCAGACATGTTTATAACTGTGTTACAGCTGTGCAGCTGTATTAGCAAGTGACACCCAGGCACACACTCGGCCCGGGGCCCACTACATCACCAGCGCCCTGTAGTAGTGCCGCCAGCAGCAGTGGCAGGTGCCGTGCTCCTTTCTGTGAGGTTGGTGCGGTGGTGCCCGGCAGCCGGGCTGGTGTCTGCTGCAGCCGGTGCCAACAGCCATGTACACCACATACCCTGCTGCTTGCACACATGGGCGCTTTAGCTGCGCTTGCGGCATGTGCACTGGCACACACACACACACCATGGTGCCCAGCACAATACAGATCTGCTTACATCACAATACATCATGCGCACAAGGCACAATGCTGCTTTTTGCCGCTGCCAGCACATGCCCTGCCATGCACATGCTCTTGGCAAAACTTCTGCCCATCATTGAGGTAAGATGCACATGAACACTGCTCTGTCAAATAGCGTCCCCTGTATAATGAGTGTGTAGAACAAAAGCGGTGTTTGTGGGTGGTCCAAGGTGAGGTACAAGTGCAAGTCTGCATGTGCTCTGAACTGTGCACCATCCAGTATGCATGTGTGCCATCCGTAAAGGCAAGAGACAATACTACTCTGGGATTATACCTCAGGCGGCATAACTGGCCGCATGCAAAACAAAACATGTTGCCGGGAAATTCAATGAACATCGACGCTGAGCCCGCACTTCAACCCAACCACGTACTTGAAGTAGTGGCCGTTACTCGCGAAACGCCAGGGTCTCGAGTGGCATTGCAGTGTGCACCAGCCAGCAGCAGCGGGCGCGAGGCCGGTGTGCCCGACTGGAGCTGCTGCTTCACGGGTGTGCACATCGCTTAGCCGCTGGAAAACTTCTAGTAGCGCGCTCAGCAGCACACAAAACACAGCATCAGCAGTGGCACTGAAATGATGCGGCAGGGCCTGGTGATTTCTGGCGGGTTGTGACTGTCATCTACTCGAAGTATCATTTTGTGTTTTCATTTATGCCTTTACAAGTATATACGGAGGGCGCCATTGATGGGCGCACTGCACGTTGGGCACCTGCCGCGCGCTTGCAGCACCTGCACGCGCACAAACAGCAGCGCAGCAACATGGCCAACAGCAGCGCAGCAACATGGTAAGCTATTGGTCGCAGCAGCAGCTTGCAGCACCTGCATGCACATGAACAGCAGCACAGCATCGTGGTCAGCCATTTGGTCGCAGCAGCAGCGGGTATGGCGGCAGCCGCAGCAGCGCTAGTGGCACTGAGAAAAAGTTAAACTCTGAACTGATTTCATCAACAGCCCAACAAGTTTCACTGACCTAGGCCAGGCAGTACATCGCAGCGCAACATATAGTGCGCGAGTGAGTTGTTGGGCTGTTTTACCCGCCTCACAACGAGTGATGCATGACGTTGTAAAAACCGCAAACAGTTCAAAACAGAATGAGCACCACTTGATGCCCTCTGCACAAAAAAGGCGACGGCATCACTGAAAACCCACACCGAATGCATCACATGCGCAGCTCATGAACCAACTCATGGTTGCTGAAAGTTTATTAGCCAGTATGTATGACTCAGTACGAGCAGTGCGCACACATGTATGCAGCAAGTGCGTTGTGGCAACCCTGGTGTGGTGTGGTGGCAACAAGTGACGAGTGGCAATGGCTCACCTGTGGCACGCATGTGCTGCAGAGGGTGTGATGTATGCGGTGGGTGCATTGCATTTATAGCAACTTTGGTGGTGTGGTAGCAAGCAGTGACAAGTACCAGCCACTCACCTGCGGCACGCATGTGCTGCAAGTGACAAGTGATGAGTGCGAGTGTCTCACCTGTGGCACGCACGTGCTGCAGAAGGTGTGCCCACAGGGGTCCAGTGCGCAGTTCTTGGAACTCTCCATGCAGATCGCGCACGCGGCCGCGCCACACAAGTCAGTGTCTCCTGCTGCCGCTGTCACGGCCGCTGCTGCTGCTGGTTGGATTGATGGTGGTGCGCGGGCTGCTGCTGCTGCCTCCCCTGTGACCGCATCCACTGGTGCTGCCGCGGAAGTCATCAGTCTAGCGCCCCAGGAGGCGGCCGCAGCAGCGCCCGTGAGCGCACACGCCAGCAGCAGCGTCACCAGCGCAGCTGCATCTTCAAGTTGAAGTTGAGCCGTGTGCATGTGCGCCCACACGCCCCCCCCCACGCCAAGCCAGAGCAGCACATGCCAGCCGCGCCTGCCCACACCCAGTGCGCGCCCGCTCGCTGCTGCTGAGCACACTGCCCCGCGCCAGCAGGCTGCGCACGTGCGCACCAGCTGGTGTGCCTCGCATATGCACGCCACCGCGGTGACGCGCGCCAGCTGCACCCGCTGCTGCTGAGCACGCTCCTGACATGTGCTCAGCGCAAGCAGCGCCGCGGCGCCTGTGCTCAGCAGCACGCAGGGCACGTGCGCCCACTGTCCCAGCCGCTCCTGGCGCCGCAGCTCGCGCGTTCGGTCACGCACCGTCACGGTGCTCAGCAGCCTATTGGTGCTGCTGAGCAGATGCCAGCACGTGGTGACTACACACGCACAGAAAAGAGCCGCGTACAGTGTGCTGATCAGGGAGGGGGGGTCTAGTGGCTCGCCGGCTGCCAGGGAGCGCAGAATGCACGCCGCGGCGGCAGCGACTGCGGTGGCCTGCTGCAGCCGGTCGGCAAAGGTGTCGCAGTGGTCACTCGGGTGGGCGCCGTGGTTGCGAATGAAGTTGAGAGCGGCAGTTGCGCCCCCCCCTCCCACCAGGAAGAGAGCTGAGAAGTGGAACGTGGTTTGTGTGAGTCGGGGGATGCTGGTTGTGTCGGAGGCGGCTGCCTCCACGGCTGCGCACGCCTCTCGCAGCAGGTGCGGCACCAGGCCGCTGGCGTAAATCCCCCAGAGCAGCTGCGCGGCCGCCGCCACCATGGCTTCTGCTGCTGCTGCTGCTGCCGCTGCTGCTGCTGCTGCGGGAGGCGCTGCTGCCGTGCCTGCGACGCAAGGTGGTGAAGTGGCCTTCGTGTCAGGAGAGCCAAACAACATGGATGAGGTATGCAGCCGAGGCACTGGCATGTTAAGGCTGCAGCAGAGTTTGTTGCTGCGGCAGCGCTCTTACCGGTTGATAGAAAAGGCGCAGCCGCTTACGCCCTAGCCGCTCATGACGCTGCTGGTGGATGAAGCTGCACACACACGTGTGCGCCTGCCGCCAAGGGGATCCGGACAAACCGGAACTCGATGAAGCTGTGCGAGGTTTCGCTGCCACCTGGCTTTTTGGAATAAATTGGGTATGCGTGTTTTCCGGCGTACCTCCCAACAAGCTGTCAGCTTGGTCGCCTGGGCCTGCTGCCTGCGTGAGCAGTCCGCCCCAGCACACAAGTGTCACCCTCGAGGAGGAGCTCTCCAAACAGCAGGAGCCCCTTGGTGGAGCGTTCACGCACTGGTCGGCAAACTTGAACTTTGTTTGGATCGCTCGATCCATCGAGTTGAAGTCACGTGTGCACACACGTGCACCGTGTGTTTGTGTGTGTTCATGTGCCTTGCGCGTGCACGCTGAGAAACGAGCACACAGAAAGCAGACCGCCAAGCGCGCGCAGCCACAGCTGTTCACAGCATCTGTTGAGGCATGTATTAAAACGCACACGCTGTTGGCGTCCATCGTAGGACACAATGCACGAAAACCGGCAACTGTCACCGACACAACGTGCTGCAATGCCCCTGAGCGCACGAATGGCGCAAAACCAAGAGTCGAACATGAAAAGCGACTAAGCTGCGAAGCAGCAGCACCAGCGGCTGTGAACACCCGCTGCCGCCGCTGCTGAGCATGACTATCTGCCGCACACTGCGGCACAGACACACAAACGCAGCCGACGATACGGCAGCTGCAGTGGCTGCTACGTACCGCTACAGTATAGGGGTCATGTGTGCCACACTGGAACTTCAACTCTGGTACACCAGCTCAGCGGAAGGTGTGGACACCTCTAGGCGGGCCTGTACACAAGGTATTACAGGGTGTCTGACACGTCGAACACATTGTCGCCACGCGCGCCTGCTCTGTCAAGAGCGGCAGCCAGCTGCTATCTCAAAGGTACCAGGGGTAGAGTACTAAGGTTACAAACACACAACGCACAAGAACACTGGCAACAGCTCTGCAGCGGCGTCACAATCCTGCTGGTGGGCTGGCAGGGCGCATAGCCCCGTGGAAACCACCGGGTCTGCGGCCCCTGACAGTAGACCCCACCATAAGACGCACGCGCTAACTGCTGCTGAGCACCGCTGCCGCACTGTAGACCGCACCTGCGGCCTTCTAACCCTCCTGAGCAGTGGCGCACACTGCCCCCGCCACCTTTTACGCTCTCTCCCTCCCGGGTTGCTGCTGCCGCCACTCCAGAACGGCACCTCCGCCCCACGCCACTCCACTCCTGCTCGTGCTGAGCGCTGCCGCACCGTCCACCGGCTGCTGCTGAGCACGCCAGCGCCTCACAAGCGCAGAACGTTCCGCCTCACAAGCGCAGAACGTTCCCGCAGTGCGGAACAATCCATGCGGAACATTTCATGCAGAACGCTCCGTCTCACAAGCGCAGAACGTTCCCCGCATTGACCATCCCCCACCCATAGCTGCTGTCGTCCCCCTTATCCCCCAGGTCCTCTGCCGTCTCCTGCAGGGCCCCCATCAGCGCATCCGCGTCCATCCGCCTTCCCTTTTTCGACACTATGAGCGCCGCCACGCCACTGGCAAAGGGCGCCGCCGCGCTCGTCCCCGCGTCAAACATGTAGTGGTAGCCCGCCTTTTCGCTGAAGCAGCAGCCCGCGATGACGTAGTCAAGCTCCCAGCAGGACAGGGTCGTGTCCAGCTGGGGGACGCTGCACTTCTTGTCGCTCGTCCAGCCGCGAACGTCGCCGCCGGGGGCCGCAAAGTCCACGGTACTCGCTCCAAAACTCGAGTATTTGGCGAGTCGTGTGAGGGTGGTGTTTGGGTCCTCGGCGATGAGTGTAGGGCCGGTGGCGGAGATGACTATGAGGCCTGCGGGGGCGATGGACTGGGGTAGGTAGACCTTGCCGTCCGCATTGTCGTAGTCAAACCTGAAGAGTGGGTGTGAAAGTAGTGGCACAGCACAGGCGGTGTGTGGCAGTTATGCAACAGTTGGTAAATGGGTTGTGGCATGTTTTGACGCTGCCATACACGCCAACGCCGTGCCTTGTCATATACAGTGGAGCCTTCAGCGGAGAGGCAGTGATGTATGCCGTGGCACCTGATGCTGTAGCTGGTGGCTTGGGCGGGGTGACTTGGGGGTCTGTGCACTTGTATGCTTCTGTACTTGTGTGCGGTGCAATAGCTAGCCGTGCACGTTGTTCAATGCACCTGAGCATGTGTGCACAGCATGTGCGCACTGGTATGCCACACTCTCCTCTGGCATGCCACACAGCTGCAAGCAACTCCTCGGCATGCATCAACAACAAGTCACAGCTGCTGAGCAAACCACAGTTATAGACCTACTTCACGCAGTTGAAGTACAACTTCAACACTCTCAGCTGCTGCTGCGCTCTGCGCTGGCAAGTGTATCACCTGTCGTTTCCCGCGGCCGCTATGATGGGCACGCCTCTCTTTTGCGCGTAGTGTACTGCACGTTTGTAGGCCGCCAGCAGCGCCTGAGTAGCAACAGCGGCAGCAGCAGTTGGCAGCAGCGGCTTGCACATGAGCCCCTTTCGTATATGGCATGATATATACTTGAAGTAGGAGCGATAAACTCTAGGTCTCCCCACCAGTAGGGGCCGTCACCCTGGGCGGACCCGTGCAAGGGGGTGGACAAAGTATATGGTACCGGTACCTCGAAGTGGGTACATACTCAGAAGTGTGGTAGTATGCACTTCGGAGTATAGTAGGTCTACGGCACCACACATACTCACAGCGTGCGCAGAATCAGGGGTGCGGCAACATGGCAAGAGCGCCGCTCGCTATGTACAACTTCAACTCTGAAGTGAAGCACAGTGTGAGCAACTTCAAGTTTGAAGTGCAGCAGCGTGTACCTGAGCCTCCTCGTCGTCGCGCGCCAGCGGCCCCAGGCCCAGCGACATGTTGATTATGTCCACGCCAGAGTCCACGGCATAGCGCAGCCCCGCAAGAATGGGCGCATCAGTGCCAGAGCCGTCGTCGCTCAGCACCTGCACCGTGTGTGTGAAAAAAGTACAGCAAGCAACATTCACAGGGCTTGGTAAGTGCGCTGTGGGCGGAGCCTTGGAGTGTGCAGCAGGTGCGTTGCGGTGATAAATTGGGGGTTGCGCGCAGTGCAGTGGTGTGCCGGAAGTTTGGCGCTCGCAGCACCCGCATCCCCACCACAGCAAACATAAAATGCGCAAGTTTATGCGTTTTATGTGCGCAGTGGTGGGCCTGCCAGTCACAGGCCTACACTGTTGATGTGTGTGTCCAGGCCATTGTGTGTCCCCCGTCCGCCCCCTTCAGCAGAGGTTTCAGTAGAAGTTCTGCCTGAAAGTTGCGTGACTGCATCCAGCCTTCTGGTTAGTGTTGGGCAGATTTATCCAATTGTGAGTCCCAGTGCTGGCGTGAGTGCCCAATACAGCTGCCCTTAGCAAGCACACGACTGTAGCCTACCTCTGCAACTACCACCATGTGTTGTGACGCGACGTGGTAGCAAATTTATAAAATGACATGCTGGCCAGTCACTGTACCTGCTCTCTTTGTAATAAGGCTGGTGATAACACAGTCAAGTCCTCCACTTTGGTGTAGACATGCACCAAACTCACACTCACACCCTGCCTTCTGCGCCAGTGCCGGCTTGCTGCCACTAACACCATTGCACATGGCAATGCCTTCCTGCCAAGCACGCCACACGTTACCCTGAGAATCCACTGCCGCCCCACTAGAAGTATGCACACATTTTTTTTTAAGTACAATACTGCAACAGTGACACACAACAGTACCTTGATGAGCACCAGCTCTGCCTCCGGCGCCACTCCCCGCGTGCCACGCTGCCCCTTGTGCGCTCCCGCTATGATGCTGGCTGTCCAGGTGCCATGGCTGCTCAGCAAAACGGTGTCATTTCGTGGCAGCAGTGGGGTGGAACTTGTGAGAAAATGCTAACAGCAGTGCGCCAAGACCATCCGTCGGTATGGCAGAGTAGCTGCTGGGCTGTCGTGTGCACGTCGATAGCTCCTGCATGCATGTACTTCGAGGTACATGCTACGTTGCTGACGTGTGCTGGGTGTCCGCCTCTGCTCGCTGTGCCCCCGCCCTACCACTGCCAGCTCTGTTATCGCCACTTCACACCCGGTTTGCCGAATGCGACCGACGGTGGTACACCAACATAGCAGACGAGAGTCTATCTGAGTCTGATTGCAGCACATGGCAAGCCGCACCTCCGCTCACCAAGCATCTCTCGCACCACCCAACTGGCTGCTTCAGCTGCATATCATAACAGGCCTGGTTTGGCATCTGTACAACATGGACAGCTAAGCATTTAGACGCGAGTCCAAGTGAACCACAGTCTTCCCAAGAAATGACTGATTTCCGGTGTGACAGAAATACGGTAGTTCAATTATGAATACGGTATTTCAAATACCCTGCGGTGGCCATACCTGAAGGGATCGCCGTCGTTGTTTCCCGCGTCATAGGCGAGTGCCTCCGCCGCAATGAAGTTTTTGCTCAGGTCCATGTTGATGTTTGACGCTATACTGGGGTGCTCTAGCCAGTAGCCTGTGTGCGGCAAAATGCCACAGGGAGGCAGAAACTGCAGTCAGTGGCCGCATGGCACAGTGCAGTCTTTTTTTTGGCAGACCATTCGCCTGACATGCTCTGCACAGGCTTGCACCTACAAAGAGATGCTTGGGGACAGGTCATAGTGGCAACCAGAGACGCGAGTCGAGCAGCTGCCTAGCTGTGCAGTTCCCTTTCGCAACTGGCGCTGACAAAACACCAACAAATTGGCACTGTCACCACCAGCACACTGAATGACCAGTGGCACAGCACCTGAAACATGACATAACTGCTGCACCATGACACCAGCACTGACTGTTGTTGCTGCATGCACAGCTTCGAAAGGTTTATCACGGGTGGGAACTCAGAATTGCATGTGTTGGCGCTAAACCCTGCTGCACCCATGGCACATACATGTATGCAAACTTTGTGTGGTCATGTGGAGTTGAAGCTGTGCACGTGTGGTGCCATGCAGCGGATGATACGTTATGCTCTTTCCGGCAACACACCAGGCGCTTACCAGCTGATATACCTTGGAGCTCTTGGCAGCTTCAGCACTTCTGCTACCCGCTGTCACTGCTTCCGCTCCCTGCCTGTTGACCACATGCCAGCTATACACCCTTGCAGTAAAATCACACCCCGAGGCACTCACCGCCGTCCATGACAGCCACCTTGGGTCGGTAATCCCCCCCCCCCGTCAACCCCGCCTCGAACGCTTTCCCAGCGTCTATCGCCTCCAGCCCCCACTGCAAGGGCAGCAGGTCTGGCGTCTCGTCCTCAGCAGCCTTGCGGCCCCGGAGGTGCCTCTTGCCGTGAGAGGTGATGGGGGTCGTGCCCGTGTGGTAGGTCTGAGCGTCCCAGAAGCGGCGCTTCGTGACACGCGTCACGGAGGCCACGCCCGGCAGCGCGCGGATTTCTCGCGCGGTGTCCGGGTCGCCTGTGGCAAACAGAATTCCGAGCTCGGGCATGTACTGGCTGATGGCACCGTCAGCCGCCTCCAGGAGAGCCGCCACCTGCTCGTGCGCTGACGGCTCTTCCGGTTCTGCTGCAGCTGCTGCTGGGGGTGTTCTTGTGTCGGTCGCTCGCTCTGCTGGTCCTGCCGCCGCTGTTCCTGCCGCTGTGTTGCCGTCGCCAGCTAGGCTGTCAGGTTCGTCGTACAATATCCGCCAAGACTCTGCGGCTGTCAGTCTGGCAACCGCGCACCAGCACGTCACAGCCAGCATCACGCACGAGGGTCGCCGCCGGTACAGAGGCCGCTGATGCTGCGCCATGGCTGCCTCAGGTACTCACTGGCGGTCTGGTGGGCGGTGGCTCCGGTAGATTTCAGTCTGAAGAAGGTGGCTCGCAGAAGCACACACCTGGTGGTCAACGCGGTCACAAACGACAGCAGGGGCATGCCAAGATAGTGCGACGCAACGTAGGTGTCAGCCGTTGCACCAGCGCCAGCAAGCGCTGCGAGACGCGCAGGTACCACAGCAGCGGGGTTGCATTGCAGGCGCCCGGTGTTTCCTTCAACATAAAACCGCACACGCAGTGCTGGTGCCTGCGCCTCGCAGGAACAGCAACTCCTGGCAGCAACTGCTGCAACAGGCACGGCAAGGCACGGCAGGGCTTACCGCTGCGTGGTTTGGTCGAGGATGCCGCGCTGCTTAAAGAGGTGAGGCTGGTGTGAGTGTGGGTTGAACTCTACCGCGGCGGTTCTTTGGCGGTGGGGTTCTGGAAGCATGCTCAGCCGGGTGCTTCCCTATCGGTTTCATTTTTTTTTTGCCGCCCAAGTTCAGACCTCCTCATGTTGAAGTGTTCAAACCCTGTCAGACAGACTAAATGGCGGTACAGCAGCCGGCTTACACCTTTTTTCGCTGCTGCGCACCAGGACTTGGAAATTGGCATGCCTTAGTTGGTCCCCGACAGGAACAGCCACTGCGAGGGCGATGCTACAGTTTTTTGCCGGGCAGCTGCTGAGCACTGCCAGCTGAGTTTGTTAATGTCCATGCACCTGCACCATGCACTACACATACGCAACACCATCCCATGCGTGTGTGATAGTGGTCCCCACACGTGGAGCACAGTTCACTAGCCAACTTGCATGGACATGGCAGGACAGGTCTTCGTCCCATTCAAGGCGCCCTTGCTGCCAGCCAGGACCCAAGTGTGCGTGTCTGACGTTTTGCAACCACTGCATAGCAATTGTGCATGATGAGCTACCTCGGCCTCAAACCGTTTGCAGTAATACGCTGCTCTCTGCCAGGCCTCTGCCACCGAACAGGTAAGTGCAAAAGGCATATCAGACAAGCCACAAAGTGCAAAGGCAAACAGACAACCCACAACATGCTGGAAAGCGCAACCGGTTTGTCTGTAAATGGTGTCATTTTTAAGAGCCACAGTCACAAAAGGTGACGGACACGACAGGTGTTAAGAGTGTGTAGAATGGTGTTGAAATTTGAAGGCAACCGCACGTTCCGCACTGCCATCACAGACGCACACAATACGCTGGGTATACACCAGCCGCTCCCACTAGGAGGGCATGCTGCCTGGACGCTGCTCAGGGACACCCACTACCCACACAACCCAAATACAAGTACTGATCCCTTTTTCTGGTCATGCGCACCGTGTGCAAAGGGCTTTCCGCGCCCTAAGCGGAGTTTAATAAAAGTACTGATTCAAGTAACCAATAGAGTAACTCACTTCCAAATTTATGCTTCGCACTGCAAGTGCTGAACGTGGCCTTGGCCATGCAGTGTTAGAAACCATCACTGAGCACTGTGTTGCTGCGCACAACTGACGCGCCATGGACAGCACTTCTGCTGCCGCGCGTTGCAGCTGCCACGCAGCGCTGCTGCAGGTGCCGCTCTGCCCACACCAGCAATGCTGCTGCTGAGCACCTATGCTGCCGCTGTTTCCCTGCTGCTGAGCACGTGGAAAAACGCCACTCCCAGTCAGACCCCCCGCACGTTGACCAGCCCCAAGCCATAGTCAGCATCAGCGCCTGGCTTGCCCAGGTCCAAAGCATCAATCTTCAACATTGCAGCGAGTTCTTTTGGCGGAACGCGCCTCTGTTCCTGGGACATGATCAGCGCAGCAACGCCAGCGGCGGCGGGGGCTGCATAGCTAGTGCCAACGCTCAGCTGGTAGTAGAAACCTGCCGCCTGGGTGTAGCAGCATGCCCCCAGCACCATGTCCAAATCCCTGTGCAGCGGCAGCCGTGAGGGGCACAGGGGGCAACGAGAATGGGGAGTGTGCATAAGGTGAGTGGGCGCAGGGGATGTTGTGTGTGTTGTGAGGCTCCTTGGGCAGCAGGGGAGAAGCACAGCATGGCTGACAGCATGCGCATGCAAGCAGGCAACAGTGTCACTGCTGCACCGTGTCCACAGCCGCGCTATACTGACGGAAGCGCGACACACTGCACTAGCACAGCTGACCTTACCCGTGCCTGTGCCTGCCACTGGCGAAGCGCTGCACACCTCAACCAGCCCTGGCCCTAATCCAACATGGTTGCTGCATATTTGCCTGAATTAGACAGTATCTACAAGCACGCTTCACAGCCTGTACAAAAACCTTACACGGTAGCACGCGCACGCCATCCAGGAACACCACACAGTGTGTGTACACGCACATCACAAAACATTCCTAGATCCCCCCACATCCAGAAATTTCCTGGCCAGGGCCACTCCAGCACTCACCCGCACGCCATCACCCCCCCCCCCAGCGCCTCCACCTCGCACATGGCCCCAGAAGCCGCGCCCCGCGTGTCCCCCCCTGGAGCAGCAAAGTTAACCACAGACACACCATAGCCTGAGGCCGGCCACCGCTTGAGACTCTGGAGCAGCCACGCGTCGCCTTCCCCTTCCCCCGCCACCCCGCGCTCCGCCGCAGCCTCCACGTGCTGCGCCCACAGCAGGGGACCCACCCCCGCTATGACCAGCACCCCCGGGACCATCTGCGGTATGTAGAGCTGTCCGCGAGGCTTGTCGTAGTTGAAGCCGGTGTTGCCGGCGGCCACAATGACGGTGACGCCCTGGGCGCGTGCGAACGCGACGGCCCTCGTAAACGCCAGGAGCTGGGCTTGAGCGTCGGGATCAGCGGCCTCTAAGGGCTCCACAGAGCCTGCGGAGCGGTGGTGGTGGTGTGCGCACATGCACGCCAGTCAAAAGCGTTAATATTAGGTACCATGGTATGGTGCTTGCAGTGGTGGTTGGTTGACAGCTGTTGGGGCAGGTGAAGCAGCTGCCTGCCAGTGCGCCTGTGCCAACAATGGCTTAGTGCGGCAGGCTGCTACTGCTGCTGCCTTGCACAGATGGTGGTGATATCAGTAGTAGGTAGGTAGGTGCAGAAAGACTCCCTAAATGGCATCGGTATGTGTGTGTGCGCTGCGCAGGTGCAAGCACTCACCTAGAGACATGTTGATGATGTCGGCCCCATTTGAAACGGCGTACTCTATGCCTTGCAGCACTGGCGCATCGCTGCCACTGCCGTCGTCACGCAGCACCTGCAGCACACACACCGCATCACAGCAACTGAGTACCGCCAATGCCAGCGGGTGCAATGACTGCCAAAAAAGTCCAAGGGCACGATGTGTGCGGTTATCAGTGCTTGTACATGAAGGCTACTGGTGTACAAGGCCGCCTGTCAGCCTCCTTAGCAGGTGTCCATGGCATGTCGTGCAAGCCATGCCACCATGCGAGTGTGCCGACACACGCAGCTGCTGCAAGTGCATGCAATCTTCAACCTTACAGGCCGACTTCAGCAGCTAAGCCGAGTAAGGACTTGCACGCTCCTCAAGTTCCAAAGATAGTGCACGCCTGAGCGGGCAATCAGGCCTCGGCCTCGCGCAAACCGCAAGTACATCCCCCCCCCCGCAACCACATGACTTCAATTCATCAACTTCAACGACCCGGTGCCCACATGCCCCCATGTCTCCATGACTGATACACAAACTTCAACATCCAAACTTCAACTGCTTTGCCAACTACAACTTTAACAGCACACACCTTGATGAGCACCAGCTCGGCCTCTGGCGCCACGCCAAGCATGCCCGCGCCTCCCGCCTGCTTGCCTGCCAGGATGCTGGCAGTGAACGTGCCATGCGCAAAGGGGTCTCCCCCATTCCTGGCCGGACTGTACTGCACCCCTTCGCCTGGCACAAAGCTCTTGCTGAGTGCCAGGTTGACGTTTGCGCGCGTGGCGGGGTGCAGCACCCAGAAGCCTTGCGAGAGCACACGGAACCAGGGTAGCAGAGGGCAAGGGGTGTCTGTGTGTCAGCAACCTCTACAGTGGCACTGCGGTGCATGCCAGCAAATGCGGTGCTCAGCAGCACAAGAGATCATAGGTGTCAGTAGTCGTAAATTAAATGTCCACAACCAGCAGCCGTTACCCGTCCTTAAGCACGAGATCGTACCTGAGAGCTGCGCGACAAACATGCATCTGTCCCCGCCCAACACATGCTCCACAACCATCAACCATACCATCACACATGCATGCGACGCACCAGTGGCAGACGTGCGAAGGCGCCAGCGCCACACTGCACAGCCTCACTTCAATCATTGACTGCACTGCTCAGCACAGCAAACCACCGCACGCTCACCTCTGTGCACAGCCTCACTTCAATCACTGACTGCACTGCTCAGCACAGCACAGCACCGCACGCTCAAATATGCACGCTCAGAAGTGCATATACTTTTAAGTACATAATATGCACGCTCAAATATGCATGCTGAAATATGCACGCTCACCGCTGTCCAGCACGGCCACGCGCACCCGCCGCGCACCCCCGCCCATGATCCCTCTCCCACGCGCCTTATCCGCGCCCACCGCCATGAGCCCCCACTGCAGCGGCACAAGGTCAAAATTCCCGGGTATAACGTCTGGATCCAGGACCACCGCAGCTGCCGCAGCTCCAGCACCAGCTGCCCCTTTTGGCGCCGCTGCTTGAGGGTCTGCTGCCCTAGGGGCTGTTGCTCTGGCGTCCAGGGGGTGTGGGGGGGCAGGGGGGGAGGGGGAGGGGGGGTCTAGGTAGCGGCAGGGTTGAACGGGGGTTACGGAGGCCACACCGGGGACCTTGGCCAGTTGCTCAGCAGCCGCTTGGCTGCCTGTGAATGGGGGAGGAGCGCAGCAGCAGTGGCGGCAGCGAGTGCTCACCAGGTGTGAATGTGCTGAGCAGCTGAATGTGCTCAGCAGATGTCAGGTGGGAATGGGGGTGCTCAGCAGCAGCGCCTGCGGCAGCGGCAGTGGCACTTCCTACAGCGGGGGGTGCATCAGCTGCGGGCATGTGCCATACAAATAGTGCTTGTTGAAGTTTACATCAGGCATTTGAGGCAAGCGGGCATGTGCAAGTAGAGATTGAAGTGCGATTGTGATGAGGTTTACCTGTGGCATAGGCAATGCCAAAGTCTGGCAAGAAAGTAACAGCGCCCATGGCAGCCGCCGCCGGTGGTGCCTGGGGGGCTGCTGCCTCCAGTGCAGCAAGTGCGCGCCTGTGAGTTGCCTGCGGTGTGTGTTTGTGTCAAACAGCAACACGCAAGCAGCAGCTTGAGATGACTATGCAGTTTGAGTTGGGCAATGTGTGTAACCGGTAATACACCCACATCATTACATGAACGAAGCCAGGAAGACTTTCTAAGCTCACACATTGCCGTGGCAGGGGTGATATGTCTTGGCCAGGCCAAAGCCCGTTGGGTGTTCTTACCAGCTGGCGATTGAAACTGTGGCAACGCACAACTCAGCAAAACGTCCCATACACTACTACAAAACACCAAGTGCACAGTCATTTTAAACTAAAAAAACACATCACTGGCGCTGTGTCGCACCTGCAGGGCTCGACCACCCGTCCGCAGCGGATCCTCGTAAATTATCCTCCATTCCTCCGCACCCACTGGCGCCAGGCCGCCGCATGCGCAGCAGCAGCCAGCAGCCACTAGCAAAGCAGCCACAGCGGGGCGTGGGCGCCTTTGCCTTCGCTGCTGCTGTGACGCCATTCAACTGACGGGTGTGCTTGTGCTCAGCGGCCGGTGCAGTCGTTCAGTGTGCTCAGCAGAAGTTTTGCTGCTCAGCGGCTGCTGGCACCAGCATCTGGGGTGGCGGGAGCAGCAGCAGCGCGCACGGGGGGGGGGGGGGCATGAGGTAGGGGAGGAGGCATGCAGTAGCAGGGGAGGAGGCATGCAGTAGCAGGGGAGGAGGCATGCAGTAGCAGGGGTGACATGCGCATTCAAGCTGTGTGTCAGAAATGCTGCCACTGGCGTGCTAAGCAGTTGGTGGTGTAGCAGTGCGCATACACATAGTGTGTGCCTACCGTACAGAAACTAGCACAGTTCAGGGCTTCAGCAGACTCCAAGCTGAACCGACGAAGTGAGGTGCACGTCAGTCGAAAACACATGGAAGTCGTTGGTGTTGAGGCGCCCGTGTAGGTCAGTGGTGTTGCACACACTTCTGTGTCGTTGTGCATTGTCTGCTTGTTGGCGCGGCTGTTGCCGCTGTATTCAGCACGGCTGCGGCTACTGATGCTGCATGATAAGCCTCATTACTCGGCAGCTACTGTATGCATGTTGGCACATGTGCGAGAGGATTGAGGCAAGACACCTCGTGTAGACAGAGAGACAAGTGTCATTGCAGGTAGAGCAATAATAAGACTCCCAGAGAAAGCAGTTGGCGCAGCTGGGTTGGGATATGTATGGCATCATGAGACGATTACGCTACAGTTGTGCGGCGACGGCGCAACAACACGGAGCAAGGAGCGACTGCAGCAGCGCCAAGGGCCCTCAAGAGCGGCACACGACAGCAGCACCAACAAGAATATATTGGTGCTGCTGCTGCCGTGGCCAGTGCTTCACCCGGTAGCCATTGAGCGGGAGCATGTAGCGGCAGCCAGCAGGCTGTGTCATTGCCGCCGAGGCAACGAGACAAGTGGCAGCTCACACTCGAGCCATCATGAAATATTAGAAAACCAAAGAAGAAACGCTGTTGGCGCTGCTGCAGCCGTGGCCAGTGCTTCACCCCATAGCAATTGAGCGGGAGCATACAGCAGCAGCCAGCAGCGGGAGCATGCAGCAGCAGCCAGCAGGCTGTGTCATTGCCGCCGAGGCAACCAGACAAGTTGGCAGCACACACCCGACGCCAAATGTTCACACAGTATTGAAATATTGGAGGTCCACGCGTCGCCAACACACCAGCTTACCTCGGCTCTGGCTGTAAACCTGCGCTCCAGGCGCCAGCACCAACCACGCTGCTGTCGGTACGGCTCGGCCGCAAGAGGCAGTGGCCAACCCCCTCGCCAGGCCCCCGCGCGCGCAGAGTCACAGCGTTGGCTATAGTCGGCTGATCGATGACACACGCGGGGGGGGGTCTAAAACGGGGGGTACCTCCATGGGGGCGGGGGCGGGGCGGGGGAAGCGGAAGCATGTGCGCTCCAACACTGTGCGCGCGCCAGCACTAGCTAGCGGTGGTAGCTGCTGAGTGCTGGTGCTGGTCAGCCTTTCCGCTGCTGGCTGTTACTGTGCGCAGGAGGCAGTGTCGGCGTCAGGAACAACTAGCTGCGGCAGCGGCGGCAGCCATGCTTTTAAGCAGGTGCTTTGCGAGGCTATCGCTGCACGGCGGTGCCACAGCCACAGCAGCGGCGCAGGGAGGGAGGATGCTGGTTCACAGGGCGCCTATGGCAGCCCCTGCTACTGCCCTGCCAGTAGGTGCTGCGTCACAGCTGCTTAGCGTCCGGGGGTACTTCAAGGCCCGCAACGGAGGATACTTTGGCAGTGAGTAACACAATGTCGCTGACATCAGGCACTCTGCAGGGGGAGCGATCAGCCACTGCTGCTGTTGCCTGCACTCCTGAGAGTTGGTGCGAGCCGCCAGCAAGTTTGCTGCTGTGTTTACAGTCCTGTTGGCAACCTCATGTAGCTGTTTTTGCAGTGTCATGCAGCCGCTGCCAGGCTTGCTTCTCCTCACCACACTTTCGCTGAACAATGGCAACAGGTCGACGAATGCTTGTTGAGGTGGCTGTTTATC
The DNA here is from genome assembly GCA_032358315.1 of Ophiocytium majus. Lineage (NCBI taxonomy): Eukaryota > Xanthophyceae > Mischococcales > Ophiocytiaceae > Ophiocytium > Ophiocytium majus. Next base: position 8,055 of record JAULBY010064210.1, on the reverse strand, counting down.
CTGCTGGTGCTGTTGCTGCCACCACATGCCTGGTTTTGACAGCTGTTATCATGTGGACGTTCAAACCACATCCGCAGTTGTTATGTGCCCAGGCATGCCGCTGAGCAACAGCCTTTCCCTTCCAATGGCAACCTTGCACACTCCTGCCACTAGCTATGGAACCAACCTTACACCCGCCGCCACAGCCGCAGCTCGAACACAGCCACCACTGCATGTGCTGCCATTGCCAAGCTGACCATGGCGCCACTCACTTGTTGTTCTGGCAGAGGTCAACCGGAAAGACAAGGAGGAAAATGCCAACAAGCCACCAAAACCCAAGGCGCCGCCCAAGGAGACCATTGAGCAGGTGCGGCGCATCAACGCCCATTTTTTTTGTTTCAACATGAAATATCGTTCGGTGCAACAGGAGCATGGCCTCTTGTGCCGCTGCCGGATCGGTGCCTGCTTGCATGAGAGGTGACATGTGCCGTGACCTGCGCTCAGCAGTGGGGCACTGCACCGTTCTGCGAGGGGGGTGGCGTGAACCGTGATACTACTAGTAGGTGTGTTACCGCTGGTCACCTTCACACATTGGAGGATGAAATGCAGTGTGCACGCCAGTCACATATTGCTGATCAAACACCTTTTCCGTGGCACGGCACACATATGGCAATAACCACCACTGCTATTGGATACCGACAGATGAGAGCAGTGCAGCAGCAGCGTGCCCGCCATGCAACAAAGGTACTTCAAAGTACTTACTTACCTGCTGCCTCATCACATGAAAGACTCACTTGCGTGCGTGCTACTGCCACTGCTGCCATTGCCACACACAGATGAACGACAGAATTTTTGGTAAATTTCCAGCGTACCAGGAGGCCAAGGCGACGGGCTCTGAGAGCCCTGTGCTGGATGCTTTGGGCGTTGAGCAGGCTGATCCAGAGATGCTCAAACTTGCAATGAAGGTGGGTCATGCACACGTCGTATGGGAGTTATGTGGCTTAGACATTGTTCTTCCAGAAGTACATACATTGTTGAGCAGGCAGACCCTAAACTTGCCATGAAGGTGGGTCATGCCACGTTGTATGGGAATTGTGTGGCTTAGACATCATATAAATGTTGAGCAGGCAGACCCTGAGATGCTCAAACTTGCCATGGAGGTGGGTCATGCACACGTATATGGCATTATGTGGCTTAGAAGAGGCTTATGCCTGCTATCATGGTGGGCACCCCACACCTTGTTCGGGGGCATGTGGCTTACATAAAGCTTGCGACTGCCATGAAGGTGTGTTAGGCACACTTTGTATGGCTCTCATGCGGGTTACATACTTCGAAGTATGCCGTGCAACTTCCTTTTGAAGGTGCTTTAGGCAACCCTTGTACAAGGCTCATGTGCTCCCCCCCACACACACACCATGTTCTTACATTGTTCCTCCTGCTGCGGCTTACCTGGATGCTACATTGGCAGCCATTTTGAAGGTGCTTTAGGCAACCCTTGTACAAGGCTCATGTGCTCCCCCCCCCCCACACACCATGTTCTTACATTGTTCCTCCTGTTGTGGCTTACCTGGATGCTACATTGGCAGCCAGTGTCTATACACCAATAGAGTTGGTTGCGTACCTGGCACACACACATGACTCCAGGCCTTTTCAGCCATGCACACAAAACTTTGCACACCAACTTCAACATGTCAAATTGTGGAGTCCGTAGAGCCTACTTGGCACACACACGACCCCAGCCCTTCATGACCAGTACTGCACAGTGCACAAACAACCATGCCTCTGCCGTCGAAGTCCTTACTCGGCATTTATCCGTGCTGTCCACTGTACTGTTGTACCGGCGCGCCCACCACGCCGTGACTCCCGACCAATCAACAACCTTGAACAACCGGTGCGCACATGCCCTCATGTCTCCATGACCAATAAATCAACTTCAACACCCACTTGCGCTACATTAGCGCAACATATTTTCTTGTGACTCCCGACTAATAAACCAACTTCAACAATGCGCTGTTGAACTTGCGCACACTTGTTTCCTGCCTGCCGAGCAGCTAGCAGAAGACGTGCTGCCCGTGCGCACCGGCCCGCGGCGCTCCCGCTTCCGCAAGCGACAGCGCCTCAAGCAGGTCCGCAAGCGCGCCAGGCACGGGCAGCTCAAGAGGGAACGCATTGCGGCGCACGAGCGCAAGCGGCAGAAGCAGCGGGTGAGCCTTGCGCAGCTAGAAAGTGGTTGGCGTTGGTGTTGGCGTGGAAGTGTGAGGGGAGGGGGACAGGGGGGCGCTGCAGTTTCACACCGGCTTTGTGGCCTATGCGCGGGCGGGGCTTGGTGGTTGTGTGCTCTGCTGTGGCGTTTCCGCTGCTGTACTGCGGAGTACTACTAGTACTTCAGAAGTATGTACTCTATGGGTCACTCAAGCGGTTGATGCTGCCTTGGCATGAAAGCGCTGTTGGGGGAAAGCACAGCTGACACGGCAGTTTCGTACTGCACAGCCTTTGTGTGGCGCGCAGCCCTTGTGCGCTTGGTTGTGCCTGTCCACTGCAAAAGCTACATGTCTACTGAGACAGGAAAGCCACCCACTTCAGTATGTTGCCTGCTTGCCACCAGCCCTTAGTTTGGTCCCCCCCCGCCTACAGCAAAGTTCTGGAAACTGGTCCGCCCTAGACAGCCCATGGCGAGACCAGCCTGCCATATTATGGCATTCCCAAAATCAATACTTCGAATAGAAGCATACTACAGATACCTACATGTATAAAAATAGTGTTCGAGTTTCTTTGAAGTATTTGTTTACAAATGAAATTGCACAAAGAAGTAACTTATCCACTACTGTAGTACTACGTAGTAATACTGCAGTAGCATGTTGTTGCTCGCCGGTTTCTGTGCCAGTTTGGCATGCCCACCGTCTCTGGCCGCCCCTGCGCATGTGATCAGCCACCCCGGTGCCCACACGCAGAGCTCTGCACTTCTCGCGTGTTTTTGTGCCCCTGGTGCTGTTGCAGGAGAAAAAGGCATGGCAAAAAACACTGCTGGAGGAGGCTCTGGAGACGGAGAGAGCTTGGCAGGAGGAAAAGGCGGCCCGCCGGGCGCAGCGCCAGGCCGCAGCAGGTGCCCCGCAGCTAAGCGCTACTACCATGCGGGCGCCACAGCAGCAGAGTGCGGAGCGCAGCGAGTGATGTTTTGCTTTTGCTCAGCGATAGGCTGGTGGTGACAGGATGTTCAGCGGCAGCAGAGTGCTCAGCAAGAAGGGTGGTTTCTGTGTAGTCGCCAGCAATAGCAGGCTGCTCAGCGGCAGCAGCAGTCGTAGACTGCTCAGCAGCAGGTATGACTCCCTTGCTCAGCACCTTATGTTGTTGCCCAGCAGCCGCTCAGCAGCAGCAGCAGCAGAGCTCTGGCCGGGTGTGGGTACTCAAGTCATCACACCCAGGGGTACTCTGTATGGAAGGCTGTTGCAGACAGCAGCCACAGGCACTTGTGTGCCCGCTGCTGCTGGCTCTCTGTGTTCCTCAGCCGCTTGGCATGGGCACGCGCTTGCAGCAGGTTGAAACCAGCCGTATACACACAGCGCACAACATAGCACTTTGTGGCAACTGCTTTCACCCGTCCCTGCGGTGCCACTGTGCTGTGTGGGCTGCTGCCAACACAGTGGGCAAGTGTAGTAGGGCTGAAAGCTGGTGGTACCCACAGCACTACACCAGACCCTGCTGGTCAGTCAGAATCAGTTGCGGCTGCTGCCAAGGTAGCGCAGAGAGCTGACTCTGAAGCTGCTACGCCAGACACTGCAACCGCTGCTGTGGGATTGCCCACTAGCCACTCAATGCCAATGCAACGCTTGTACACACACGTGACGTCTTTGTATGCGCTGGTGCCGCTGCATGCATGGGTCTGCTGCGGCAGTGCCAGATGCCGCGCATGAGTGGAATGCCGCACGCAAGGGGAATGCACATGAGCAGGCACTGGCAGCTGTCTGTGTAGCTACTTGTAGTGGCAGCAAAGGCTGCAGTGCATCCAACCAGTTGCAAAGCAGTGCTCCGATTCAGGCGCCCCGTGGCGCTGCGACTCTCACTACGCTACAGAAAACTACCTACAGGTACCAGCACACTTGCTGGCAACACCAGTGGTGAGCTTATAATGGAGGGTTGCCACCCGCAGCATCAGCAGCAGACATGCCCAAGTGCACCATGTGGGCATAGCAAACGCAGTGGCTGCAGCACACGTGTATGAAATGTTGCCACAACCAGCGCATGCTGCCAGCATCCAAGACAAGCAGTAGCAGCAGAACCCAGCCTCTACCAGCAGTAGGTGGCTGGGCAGCAGCAGAAGCACCAGCAGCAAGCAAGGAAGGGGGAGAGTGCATGCAGCAGCAGCGCAGCTGCTGCCTGACCATGCGGGTATTTTAGGGCAAAGCGTCACAATTCTCTATTGCGGAGAGTGTTTGGACTGTACAGTGGCAACGCACACCTAAGGAACACCAGTCTGCAAAAGCGGATGTAGCAGGCTTGCCATAAACCAGGAGCCATGCACCGACCCCCGGACCCGGACGCTCACACCATGGTGATGGTGCCACCGGGTGCAAAAGCGGATTCAACCGTTAGTGTACAAACTGTTCTCGCGCCATAATGCACACAAGAAAGCGCAGCAAGGCACGCCGTCGATGGCACGTGCCTGCTGCGCGCATAAAGGGCCAACGAGCATCTAGCGTTACTGGGAGCACACGACGCTGCAATGGAGGCTGCGCTGCTTGGGGGGGCACAGCAGTTGGCTGCGCCGGCAGCACACAGGGACTGTGGGGTGCAACTCAAATCGAACTAGGACACACAAAAGCCGTGTGCAGCGGTGGCGAGTTGACGGCGTCGCCGTCACGACCGCTGCCTGGGGCCGCCCCCTCCCTCCGGTGGAGGAGCTGTTGGTGCGCCGCTGGGTATCCAGCTGCAGCTGCCAGGCGCCCGCTAAGCTGCCAAACATGCGCAGGCAGGCATCTCCCGCCTTTACCCTGTTCCCGCTCCTGCAGGTGCTGAGGCGGAGTGCCGCTGGGGGTGCGGCCGCGACGTCGCAGACGGCGCAGCCCGTGCGGCGGCGCGCTGAGATGCTTGGATCCTGCTTCAACCACCCCTTGACGCTTTCGGCCAGGGTGGCAGGCAGCCTGCGCCCCGCACCTAGGTGCCCCCCACCGTAACACTGCAACCTTGGCTTGATGTTACCGATGTGCGCACGACGAGCCCGTCAGATCTTGACATCGGAGGGCGCCGCTCCAGAGGTGCGCCCAGTCCACCGGAGGCACCCTTGCCGAGCGCCGTGGGCGCGTGCTGTGGGGCGATCACTTCCTGCGCCATGCTACTGCCTTGCCGTCAGAGCCAACCTGCCACCACTGGTGACGTGGTGTGTGCCACAACGCCCCCAGCGCGCCACAAGGGCCTGTGCCAACACAACAAATGAGATAGGAACGATTGAGGTTCAGGGGTGCGCATCAGCAACAGCAACATTTCGTTCTGTGAACAAGCTTGCGCGCGAAGCCTGGGGACACGGCGGCAGCGCCCTGCGCAAGCCTACTAGTAGCAGGGATGGCGGCGGCGGCAAGCGTCACGTACTAGTAGTTCACACGACTGCCGGTCCCGCTTTGGTACACACGGCGCAGCGGAGACAATGTGGAGGCACACGCAGCAGCAGCACTGGACGCGGCGTTGTGCTGCGCGACCCTGAGCGGCGGTACCCGGTGAGCGCTGCCAATGTTACAACAGAAGGAAGTGGAGGTGATCCGCAGCACTGGCGGCGGTCACGCAGCGGCAGCAGCGACGGGCACCACGGCGGCGTTCCAGGTTTTCGCCCACCTGGAGCTGGCGTGTGCCTGTTGCGCTGCAAGCGGATCCACGTGTAGTCTCCCTTCGCTGAACCCCTTGTGTGCAAACAGAGTTCCAGTGGCGCGGCAGCAGCACCTCAGACAGGGGAGCACCTGGCCGTCAGCGGTGGTCGACTGCTGGGAAATCAAGGGTTGTGGGTGTGTGAGAGCCGTGATATTCGCAGAAGCAGGCATCAAACTTTGCTTTGGCAGCATGCGGCACCCCCTTTCGCTCTCCCGCCCCGTCTCCAACGCATTCTTACCGGGGAGGGGTGCACAACCGTCATTCCCTTGGGGGTGGTTGGCGGGACGAGTGCTGCAGAGAGTGATTTTGAATTTTGCGGCCGCCGCGTTGGCTTCTGGCGGACGCTTCTGCCGAGCCCTGTAGCAGCCGGTTACGTCTGCGGTGCTATTGGCGGCAGCGAAGGAAACTTGGTGGCAAGCCGCCGCATGGGGGCCACGCAGCGGAAGGCAGGCAGCGGCGGTGAACAGCATCATGCAGCAGTACCCAGCGGTGCTCAGCACCAGACAGCGCGCCACAGGTGTACGCGTGCACGCAGCAGCAATTAGCAGCGTGTATTCTGAACTGCAGCAGCCCAGCACGATAGTACCGGGCCAGGTCTGCTGCTGCAGCAGCGGATGTGCGCAGAAAACAAGCTGAGCTGTCTACAGAGCTCTGTTGCAGCTGCAAACGAAGAATGCCTGTTGGTGCCCCCCCCCAGTCTGTCTCACCTCATAGGCAAGTATGGTACGGGCTATTGAAGCAATGCCTGGCATGCTGTGTGTTGTGGCACCAGGCTCTGGTGAGCATCAATGGTACTTGAACATCAACAAGTTCTTGATCTCGTTGGTTATTCTGAACTCCTTCACCATTCCGCTGCATCACGTCTCCCCCACAAACGTTGAAGCCGCTGGCGGCGGAGTCTGCAGCATTGTAGCAGTACTTTGCAGTTCCTGTAGCGTGCTGTACGATGGGAACTATTTTCGATGCTATATGCGCCGCGAGCGCGTACTTGCTTGTTATTTTTATCACCTGTAGTAAGAGAAATTTAAAAAAATAAACACATGATATGCACAGTTGCTTGCTGTAGTGTCAGTAGGGCCCATGGCCGCAGCAATGTTAACAGTCAACGGGCTCAGCAGGAGGCCGCACCTGCCGCCGGCTGCCACCCTGGGCACCAGCTGTTACCGGTATTATACTGCGTAGTACTACAGTGTACTCTTATTAAACTCCGCTTAGGGCGCGGAAAGCCCAGTGTACTAGTTATAACTCGATGCAAGGGCAAGGGGCTGCCACGCCTAGCCTAGCCTGCACTGCCAATGGCCGCCATCATGGGACTTCAACTCGTTTGATCCGCGACGCCTGTGCCACGCATCCGTTTTCTCACATTAGCCGCATGTGCGGCGTCGACTGCACAGTTTTGGCACGGCCCGGGCGCCTGCATCTGCTTCTTCGTGCCGTAACCTTGCGGTCAAAGTTCTGCCAGTGACTGTGTCCTATGCCAGTTCTGTGGGGCTACCGCCAGAAGTATGCGCGTTTTGAGGCACCAGAAGTGCCATGATACTGTTTGTATGCATGCAGCAGAAACGGCCAGTGGCTATGTGGAGGCGCATACCACCAGCAGTACCCAGTGCTCGCGGCAGAAAGCAGCGTTTCTGCCGAACCATTTCTGCCAACGATTTGTGCCATTTGTGCCACGCCAAGTGCCTGATAGGGTACCCTACATAGCCATAGATGGCAGAAACGTTTTAGTGCTTGAAAAGCCATTCTGGGCCTTACACAGGCTCGCACTGCTCTCCCACGTGCCATGGCCATCGCTGCACAGCTGCTAACACCCATAGGCACTGCTATATAGCAATATGCAGCCTGTTTTCACGCAAGGGGCCGGGTGCCTCAAGACTGTTGAACATATACGCTTCAGTATAACCGGCACCCTGCCGGTGACCATGCGGCTTGGAGTTGCAATTTGCATCCAGCAGTTGGCGATGTGCTTCGGAATAGTGCCGACTTCCGTGTGCGTGCGATTACCCCTTTTTTGGTTGATGCGCTGGAGGAGATGCAGTGCTGGATCAGTGTTGGGGTGGTGCAGACACTGGCAGTCACCTCTGGGACCCGAACCAGGTGGTGCAGCCTATGCCAGTTCGTGTAATTGATACCGCCACTTTGAGTACTGTTGGAGGAGCAGCCTGCTCAGCAGATCATTCATTCATTCATTCATGCACAGTCTGCTCAGCAGCAGCTAGC